>PVLC010004808.1:9043-81838 GCA_004027655.1 Graphiurus murinus | reverse complement strand
TGTAGCTCGGAGGTAGAATGCCCCTGAGTTCAATTCCCAGCACCGCAAAAAAAAAAAAAAAAAAAGAAATCTATTGTGCATCCCTGTTTACTATGTATAGCAAAGAGGGCATATAAGAAATGGAAGCCTAAGGATGTCATTTGGAAGGACCCCCAACATGCAAATACATGCATTCTAATAAGTTATACAAGTCTCCAAGTGAGATACTCCACCTCCTCCATTCATTCATTTACTGAGAATACTGGAGGAGCACTAAGATGCAGCTAATTGAATGACTATGTGTTAGTGTAAACTTACTAAGAAAATGCAGGCTTTATGCCTAATATAAAAGGAATTTAAGATGCCAGGTGAAAAGTGATGATCTTCTCAAACTGGTTGCGCAAGAAACTGAAAGCTAATTCCTAGGATGATACGCCTACTTAATAGTCTATTTTTTTTCTTGTTGTACTGAGGATTGAACACAGGGGCACACTACCTCTGAACTATACATCCAGCCCTTTTTATTTATTTATTTTGTCTTGAAACAGAGTCTTACTATAGGTTGTTGAAAGTCTCGCTACATTACTAAGGCGGTCCTCGAACCTGCGATCCTCCCAAGGATCAACCTCCCAAGTACTGGGATTACAAGAGTGTACCACCATGCCTGACTAGTCTGTCCTTTATAAAGTAATTAAACATACATATAATTGCAATGGAAACAGTTCATATTATACACATTTAATCACTTTTCAGTAAATGGCTCTAAAGAAGGAATAAATAACATTAACCTACTTCACTGAGTTCTTACAAGGATTAATTAATTGATTTAAAGGGTTTCAGAAGTTTCCTAAAACAGTGGCCAAGAAATCAGGAGACCTAAATTTTAGTCCAGGTTCTGCCTTCAATAGCTGTGTGAGCAAAATGCTTCTTTTAACTTCTGTGGGCTCAGTTTCCCCATGTGTAAAATGACAGAGAATTGAGATACATAATCATTATATTTTTAATATAACATTATAATGTTCTAGGGTTCGCATCATTATTTATAAGATTTTAGTAGTTTAAAACTATAACAATCTACTTTTGGTTTTCCTAAAAATGGATTCCTCGAAAATTTTTCATAATGTCCTCCTATTTCCAAATACAGTCACTCACACATATTGCTCCCAACAAAACTATCCAAATAGGAAGAGAGAACAATGTAATAAAGATGCAAAAAGAAGGAAGAAATAGAATTCAGATTTGTACATTAATGAGCAAATAAATGGAATCCATTTCCATACTTCCCTCTCCCATTTTTTTTCCATGATTATCTTTTCCAGGGATATGATTACTCTACCTCTTCTTGAAAATAAATCACAGAGCCAGGCGTGGTGGCGCACGCTTGTAATCCCATCATTTGGGAGGCTGAGACCGGAGGATCCGGGTTCGCGGCCAGCCTCAGCTACCTAGTGAGGCACTCCACAACTTAGTGAGACCCGGTTTCAAAATAAAGAATAAAAAATAGGACTGGGGGTGTAGTTCAGAGGTAGAATACCCCCGAGTTCAATCCCTAGTACCGCAGAAAGAAAAAAGTAAATAAATAAAAATAAAGGACCTAACTCATACAGTTATTGTCTGGATTAAATGAACTATTGCATATAAGCACTTACAACAGTGGCTGGCACATTAGAAGCATGAACTAAATATTAGATATAATTTAAAATGTTAAATATTCTGGGAAGATGGCGTCAGAGTGAGACACATCTCAAGAGGCACTGTGAGCTCGATTCAAATCATCCATAGAAGCAGATTTTTGACAGAAGGAAAAAAGCAACAAAAAGGTGAATAACACTAAGAAAACTGGGATACAGCTGATCAGAATCCAGAAGGCTGACCAGGGAGAGCAAAGAAGCCAGTCTGTGCAGCCGCGGTGCCACGCCGCTGAGTGGCGGCCACCACTGAGCCAGCCCCCAGCGTGGGGTCTACTGACAAAGGAATATATAACGACCTTCTGCATCCCCACTGACCAGAGGTGGAGTGAGTAACTCCGGAACTCCTCATCCTAGCCAGGCAGCATATCGAGGCACCCTCGACAGTGACCAGAATGCGTGGTACGACCAGCTTAAGCCCACACGGGGCCATCCCAGCTCACCCCTCCCTGCAGACCTGGAGCAGAGATAACTGCACTGCAGAGCGTGAATCAAAACAGAGCCAGGCGTGGTGGCGCACGCTTGTAATCCCAGCATTTGGGAGGCTGAGACCAGAGGATCCGGGTTCGCGGCCAGACTCAGCTGCGTAGTGAGGCCCTCCGCAACTTAGTGAGACGCCGTATCAAAATAAAGAATAAAAAATAGGGCTGGGGCTGTAGCTTGGAGGTAGAATGCCCCCAGGTTCCATCCCCAGTACTGCAAAAAACAAACAAACAACAACAACAACAAAAACTGCTGCAGGAGCAGCTTCTTGATGGAAGGAAAGAAAAGCAAAACAGCATAAAAGTGAGTAAAGCAACAGGGGCAGTTCATCGGAATCCAGAGAGCAGACAAGGGAGAACAGGGGAGCCGACACCTGTGTGGCAGTAGCAGCCGCCATTTTGTCTGCAACCCACAGCAGCAGGGATCTACCCAAAAGATCTGCAGAGTCCAAATCAGGTCTGTTCTTACAAACTTGCAGGGATTTTTATTTTGTTTCTTGCTGTTGTTTTTTGCTTTCTGAGTTTTTTTGTTTTGTTTTGTTTCGTTTTTACTCTGTTTCACTTTGCATTGCTTCAATTTACCTATGTTTGTTCGGAGGATTGGTTGCTTTGTTAGTTTTGCTAGACCCTAGAAGTCAACACCTGAAACTTACCAAAGATACCAATAGAGTGGGCAGAAGAAGTACCAGAGTAATTGCAACTCAGTACAAGATACCATTCACAGAGAGAAAATAAAAATAAGAAACCTATAAATTCAGAGAAAGCCTGCAAGAGCAGCAAAGTTGTAAATTTAAGAACAGGGAAACCATGGGAAGGAAAAATACCAAAGAAACAATGAGTCAACACAACCCCACAATAACAGAACTCAACAACACTGAATGGCAGAGCTTACCAGAAGAACAATTCATATGTTAAATAATAGACGTGATACAAAACTTCCAGAAAGAATGCAGAGAGAGCTGGAAAGAAATAAAGGAACAAATAAACAAAGAATCTGACACTCTGAGCAGGAATCATAGAGAAACCTTGAGGGAAGTGAAGGATGTGAAAGATGCAATAATAGAAGGGAGGGCATCAATACAAACTATAAACAGTAGATTAGATCACATGGAAAATAGAATATCACTCCTGGGAGATGACCACTCCAAAAATGAATCCATTATACATAATCTAGAAAAAAAATTCGACAGTATGAATCCGACATCGATGAGATCTGGGCCAATTTTAAAGAGCTAACCTAAGAATAATAGGCTTAGAAGTTGAAACGTACGGAATAAACAATCTCTTCAAAGAAGTAATATCAGAGAATTTTCCAAACATAGAAAGAGAAGTTGACACACAGGTGCAGGAAACATATAGAACCCCCTCTAGACAAGACCAAAGAAGAGGTTCACCACACCACATAATAATCAAACTGACTAATGTAGAAGCTAAGGAAAGAATTCTAAAGGCAACAAAAGTAAAAGGCCAAGTGACATTTAGAGGAAAACCAATTAGAATCACTCCAGACCTCCAAAACCAAGTCATGAAAGCCAGGAGGGGCTGGAGTAACATATTCCAAACTCTGAAAGAAAATAAATTGCAGCCAAGATTCTCCTACCCAGCAAAACTCTCTCTTAAAATTGACGGGGATATAACAACCTTCCATGACAAACAGAAACTGAAAGAATTTATGTCTTCCAAACCAGCACTAGAGAAAATACTCAAAGAGATTAACAACAAAAAAGAACAAACAAGTAAACATCAGAACCAGAGAAACAATAATTTCCAGGAAGCAAACAAATAAGCAAAGAAGAACAAACACTACTGCAAACAGAAGTCAAAACTCAAAATGTTAGGATTTAAAAATCATCTCTCAATAATCACACTGGATATAAACGGTCTCTACTCCCCAATAAAAAGGCACAAGGTGGCAAAACAAATCAAAACCCAGAATCCATCTATATGCTGCCTCCAAGAAATACACATTACAAGCAAAGATTCCCACAAACTAAGGGTGAAGGGATGGAGTATGGTAAGTCATGCCAATGGAACTCAAAGACAAGCAGGAATAGCAACTATGATATCGGATAAATTAGATTTCAAGCCTAAACTCATCAAAAGACACAAATAAGGTCACCTTTTACTAGTGAAAGGAAGAATACAGCAAGAGGAAATAACAATTATCAACATCTATGCCCCAAATATAGGTGCAGCCACTTTCATGAAACAAACTCTGCATGATGTAAAATCACACATAGATCCCAATACACTAATACTAGGAGACTTCAATACTCCTCTCACATCACTAGACCAATCTTCAAAAAAAAAGGTCAGTAAAGATGCTTCGGACCTAAATAATACCATAAACCAAATGGACCTGTTAGACACATACAGAATATTTCACCCAACTACAGCTGAATTCACATTTTTCTCAGCAGCGCATAGAACCTTCTCCAAAATAGACCACATTCTGGGCCACAAAGAGAGCACTGGCAAATTCAAAAAATGTAACATAATTCCCTGCCTCTTTTCAGACCACAATGGAGTGAAACTAGAAATCAACTCTAAGGAAAGCCATAGTAACCATATAAACACATGGAGACTGAACACCACATTGCTGAACGAGGAATGGGTCATAGAAGAAGTAAGGGGGGAAATTAAAAAATTCCTAGAAACCAATGAAAACAGAGACACAACATATCAAAACCTCTGGGACACCTTAAAGGCAGTACTAAGAGGAAAATTTAGAGCACTGAGTGCCCACATAAGAAGAACAGAAACTCACCAAATAAATAACCTAATGACACAGCTCAAAGCCCTTGAAAAACAGGAACATTCCAACCCCAAAGCCAGTAGAAGACAGGAAATCATGAAAATCAGAGCAGAAATTAATGAAATAGAGAACAAAAAATACAGAAAATCAACAAAACCAAAAGCTGGTTTCTTGAAAAAATAAAGAAGATAGATAAGCCATTGGCCAACCTAATCAAAAGAAAGAGAGAATCAACCCAAATTACCAAAATAAGAGATGAAAAAGGTGATATTACCACCAACAGTGCAGAAATACAGAGGATCATCAGAAGCTATTTTGAAAAACTATACTCCAACAAAATGGAAAATCTGGAAGGAATTGACAATTTTTGGATACATACAACCCTACTAAAATGAGTCAAGAAGATATAGAAAACTTAAATCACCCAATAAAAATCAAAGAAATAGAAACAGCAATAAAAAGTTTACCATCAAACAAAAGCCCAGGACCAGATGGTTTTTCAAGTGAATTTTATAAAACATTTATGGAAGAGCTAATCCCAATACTCCTCAAACTGTTCCATGAAATAGAAACAAACGGGACCCTCCCAAACACTTTCTATGAAGCCAATATCACATTAATACCAAAGCCAAATAAAGACAGCTCAAGAAAAGAAAACTACAGGCCTGTATCATTGATGAACTTAGATGTAAAACTGCTAAACAAAATACTGGCAATGCGCATTCAAAACCACATCAAGAAAATTATACACCATGACCAAGTTGGGTTCATCCCAGGGATGCAAGGCTGGTTCAACACCCGAAAAACAAACCATGTAATACACCACATAAACAAACTCAAAGACAAAAATCACATGATCATCTCAATCGATGCTGAAAAAGCATTTGTCAACATCCAACACCCATTCATGCTAAAAGCACTGCAGAGAATCAGAATAGAAGGAAAATACCTCAAAATTTTAGAGGCAATATACAATAGACCTACAGCCAATATCATATTAAATGGAAAAAAACTGCAAGAGTTCCCACTAAAAACAGGAACAAGACAAGGATGTCCATTATCACCTCTTCTGTTCAACATAGTACTTGAGACTCTAGCCAGAGCAATAGGGCAAGAGAAGGAAATCAAAGGGGTAAAAATAGGGAAAGAAGAACTAAAACTATCCCTCTTTGCAGATGACATATTATACCTAGAACACCCAACAAAGTCAGGCAAAAAACTTACAGAACTGATCAACAAATTCAGCAAAGTGTCTGGATACAAAATCAATCTTAAAAAAATCAGAAGCTTTCCTGTACTCCAACCATAAACCCACTGAAAAAGAAATCCAGAAAACAATTCCACTTACAATAGCACCCCAAAAAATAAAATACTTAGGGATAAACCTAACCAAAGAGGTAAAAGACCTCTTATAAGGAAAACTACAAGAAGCTGAAAAAAGAAATCGACGAAGACCTTAGAAGATGGAAAAATCTACCATGTTCTTGGATAGGCAGAATAAATATCATCAAAATGGCCATCCTCCCAAAAGTAATCTACAAATTCAATGCAATATCCATGAAATTACCAAGGTCACTCTTCCCAGACATAGAAAAGTCAGTCCTTAAATTCATTTGGAACAGCAAAAAGCCCAGGATAGCCAAAGTAGTTCTTAGTAACAGGCACCATGCAGGAGGTATCACAATACCTGACTTCAACCTTTTCTACAAAGTCACAGTAATAAAAACAGCATGGTATTGGCACAGAAACAGACACACAGACCAATGGAGCAGAAGAGAAGATTCAGAAACAGACCCACGTGCTTACAGTCAACTGATTTTTGACAAAGGAGCCAAAAACATACACTGGAAAAAGATAGCCTCTTTAACAAGAGGTGTTGGCAAACTGGTTAACCATATGCAGGAAAATGGAAATAAACCCCACTTTCTCACCCTGCACAAGAGTCAACTCAAGGTGGATCAAAGACCTAGAAGTTAGGCCGGAGACCTTGCAGCTACTTGAAGAGGGCATAGGACCAACACTTCAGCACATAGGCACAGGTAAAAACTTTCTCAACAAGACCTCAAAAGCACAAGCAACTCAAAGGAAGATCAATACATGGGATTGCATTAAGCTAAAGAGCTTCTGTGCAGCAAAAGAAACTATCAAGAACCTCAACAGAAAACCCACAGAGTGGGAGAAAATTTTTGCCAGCTACTTTTCTGACTCATATCTAGGATATACAGAGAACTCAAGAAAATAACAGCTACGAAAACAAATAACCCAATCAAAAAATGGGCAAAGGATCTAAATAGACACCTCACAAAAGAAGAAATACAAATGGCCAATAAATGTATGAGGAAATGTTCAACATCATTAGCAATCAGAGAGATGCAAAAGAAAAACTACCTTGAGATTTCACCTAACTCCAATCGGAATGGCAATCATCAAGAACACAAACAACAACAAATGCTGGTGAGGGTGTGGAGAAATGGGAACCCTAATACATTGCTGGTGGGATTGCAAATTAGTGCAACCACTTTGGTAAACAATATGGAGGATCCTCAGACGAATGGGAATGAACCTACCGTATGATCCAGCAATACCACTTCTGGGTATCTACCCAAAAGAACGGAAACCAAACTATCAGACCAACGCATGCATATCTATGTTTATAGCTGCACAGTTTACAATTGCCAAACTATGGAACCAGCCAAGATGCCATCAACAGATGAATGGATTACAAAACTATGGGATATGTACACAATGGAATTTTACTCAGCCATAAAGAACAAAATCATATTATTTGCAGGGAAATGGATGGAACTGGAAAACATTATATTAAGTGAGATTAGTCAGTCACAAAAAGTTAAAAATCGTATGCTCTCCCTAATATGTGGAAGCTAGGGAGAAAATGGGACATAAGAAGGACTCCAGATGAATGAGGAGAATCCTTAGGTAAACAAAGAAGTTGACTTAATGGAAGGTGATGGGGGAGGGAGACACCCTAATGAGCATGATGTACTTTCAGGAACACATCAAAGTCAATCGCTAAACTGACCTTGAGAAGGAGGGAGGAGGAGGGCATGGGGCGGGAATTGGGGAATGGTTAAATGAAAAATGTGTGCATGGATGTCTTTACCTATATTAGCTTGTACCTAACAAAGATGTGTGATTACAATGCACTAAATAAGGGAAAGATGGGGGGGAAAAAAAGGATTTGTTAAAGTTTTACCAGGAGATATTTGGTCTACGTAATGCAGAGCCCATTTCTATTAATGTGGCAGAAATAGCTAAGACATTTGTAGATCGGCTTCAAGCCTTGGTGCCTACCTGGCCCTCATTTACCTCTTTGCTGGGAGGAGTTATAGGATTAGCAGCAATAGTCATTCTAGGCTTATGCATTCTACCACTCATTGAACGCCTTGTGATCAATGCCTTTGTTAGTATATGAGCAGATTTACATGGAATAAAAATGCAAGCACTGCCTCACACAGGGCCTGGTAGTCAATGACGGGTTCGATTTTCTCAGGGCAATATCAACCTAAGACAGGGCTCGTTGAATGATTCATCCAGACCCCATGACGGGTAAGATTAAGCACCTGGTAGGAAACAACCTAAGACAGGTACAGTCCTTTGTGCATTTTAAAATAAAAATGGGGGAGTTGTGGGAGCCCAGCTGAGCCCTTTTCCCCCTGCCAGTTGCTATCTGCATATATGAGTAATTATACTGATTCTTCTGCTATGGCTACATTGGCGTCTCGAAGTCTGGAGATTGCTCCTAGGATACGTAGATGAAAGACCCTCCTACTTCATAGAACGTAAATATATGACTCTAAAGGTTTATGGTTTTATGACTCTAGAAATTTTGCTTGACCAGGCTATGTTAAGAATGTGGGCTATACGTGTAAAACGAAGAAGCGGTGCTATTTGTGTTCTGACAATGATTGATATCTCGTAAATGTCTACGTAACCCTGTTGGACTTAAGAAATGTATAAAAAATCCGTGCTGAAAAAAAAAATCTATGATAGATTTTCAAATGGAAATTAAATAAAATATGCAAGCATTTGCAGTATACTTTCAAAATAAAAAAATAAATAAAATGTTAAATATTTATTACAAATATAATGTATGCATGTGGTAAAATAAACAGTACTGAAGACTTTTAAATGGAAAAGTAGAAATAGCTTTCTCCTCTTTAACACTTATCCTTATCCCTAGATATAACCACTATTAACAGCTTCTTATATATCCTTCCAAAAATTTTTAAGGACAAACACAAACAAATATCTTTTAATTTTTATTTTTTGTGGTGCTGGAGATTGAGCCCAGGGGCATTCTACCTCTGAGCTTCACCCCCAGCCCTATTTCATTTTTTATTTTGAAACAGGATCTCACTAAGTTGCTGAGGCTGGCCACAAACCTGTGATCCTCCTCTATTAGCTTCCCAAGTTCTGGGATTACAGGCATGCACCACTATGCCTGGCTACACATATCTGCTTATAAAACACACACATGCGTGCATACACACACACACACACACACACACACACACACACACACAGACACACACACAAAATCATAGAATATGTTCCATTCTCCACCTTATTGGTTCACCTAGTAATCTCACTTGGAGATCTTTCCATAGCAGTATATCTATATTTACTCCATTTTTAAAATCTAATTTAAAAAACGTAACATTTATCATCTTAATTATTTTAAGTGTTTAATAATGTTAAGTACCTTCACATTGTTTGCAACCAATCTGTAGAACTTTTTCATCTCACAGAACTGAAAGTATTCCCATTATACCATAACTCCCTCTTCCTCCCTCGCTCCAGCCCCCGGTAACCACATCCCACTATCCTTTTCTATTAATCTATTTTAAATACCTCACATACGTAGAATCATACAGTATTTATATATTTGTCACTGGTTATTTCACTTAACATGCTATTTTTTAGATCAATCCTAAAGCATATGATAGGAATTCTTTCCTTTTAAAGGTTGGATAACATCCATTGTATGTGTGTCTGTGTGTGCGTGTGTGCACACACACAGATATAACACATTTTGTGTATCCATTCATCTCTCCATGAACATTTGGGTTGCTTCTATCTCTTGGTGATGGTAGATAATACTGCAGTGAACATGCATGTGAAATATCTATTCAGGATCTTAATTTCAATTATTATTTTTCTTTTCTCTAGTGCTGGGGGTTGAACTCAGGGGCATTCTACCTCCAAGCTATACCCCCAGCCCTTTTTAAAATTTTTTTTGTTTTGAAACAGGGTCTTGCTAGGTTGTTGAGAGTCTCGCTACTGAGGCTGTCCTCAAACTTGAGATCCTCCTGTCTCAGCCTCCCAACTACTGGGAGTATAGGTGTGTGCCACCACACTCAGCTTCAATTCTTTTGGATATGTACTCCAAAGTGGAATTGCTATACGATATGGTATTCCTATTTTTAATTTCTTGAAGAACCTCCATCTTTTTCATTAGCAGTTGAGCCATTTTACAGTCCAACAAAGCACACAAAAGTTCTAATTCCTTTACATCCTTGAAAACACTTATTATTTTCTTTTTTTGAGTAGTAGCCATCCTACTGGATGTGAGGTGAATTATACCTAATTTTAACAGCTACATAGTGTTTCCTGGTACATATGGAAAATCCCTTATCAATGATGATTTGTTTGAGCCTGGTCTTCAGCTATTTCAAACAATACTGCAGTGGATATCCATGTATAACTATGTTGGGAACTTTTTTTTTTTTTTTGCAGTACTGGGGATTGAACTCAGGGGCATTCTACCTCCGAGCTACACCCCCAGCCCTATTCTTTATTTTGAAACCGAGTTTCACTAAGTTGCGGAGTGCCTCACTAGGTAGCTGAGGCTGGCCGCGAGTCTCAGCCTCCCAAATGCTGGGATTACAAGCGTGCGCCACCACGCCCGGCTGTTGGGAACATTTTAAGCACAGAAATTGCCAGTACAAAGGATATGCACATTCTTCATAAGTCATTTAAGATTTTCAGAAAAGTTTCAGGAACATCTACATTTCTTCAGTTGTTAACAATTTGTCAGCTTGCTTTATCATTTCCTCCCCAAATGTATGCATATTACTTTTTTTGAACCATTTGGGGATTTAGCCATAATGTTCCTTTAACCCAAAGTACTCTAGCATGAATTTCTCAGAACAAAATATTACTCTTACCTTAGCATAGTGCAAATATTGACCTAAAGAAATGAATATTAATAAAATACCATTATCTAATCTATAGGCATTATTCATAGTTCTCCAATTATACAAATAATGTTCCTTGAGGGAGGGCGAGGGAGTGGGGCGGGAATTGGAGAAGGGTTAAATGAGAAATGTGTGCACGTATGACTTTACCAGCTTGTACCTAACAAAGATGTATGATTACAGTGCACCAATACAAAATTTAAAAAAAATAATGTTCCTTGTAGCAAAAAGAAATTGTGGGGGAGGAGGGCTGGCATGTAATTCAGGACACACATTGCACACTGCATATCTCTCTCTCTCTCTCTCTCTCTCTCTCTCTCTCTCTCTCTCTCTCCTCTCAGAAGCTAACTGCCCTAGGTGAGGCCCTCATGGCAAGGAGCCGAGGAAAGCAAGCTTCTGGGCAACAGCCACCAAGGAAATACATCTTGATAACAAGCACAGGGATATGCTTGGAAGCAGGGCCTCCTTCAATTGAACTTTCAGATTGTAGCTTTGAGAGACACTCTGAGCCAAAGGTTGTGCCCAGATTCTTGACACACACACACACACTGAGATAATAAATGTGTGTTGCTTTAAGCCATGAGTTTTGGGGCAAATTGTTGCACAGAAATAGATAACAAAGGTGGGTGTCGTGATACATACCTGTAATCCCAATACTTGGGAGGCTGACACAAGAGGACTGTAGGTTTGAGGCCAGTGCAATAAATTAGCAAGACCCTCAGCCACTTAGAAAAATCCTGTTTCAAAAGTTAAAAAAAAAAAAGTCAGGCATGGTGGTGCGTGCTTGTAATCCCAGTACTTGGGAGGCTGAGACCAGAGGATCCAGGTTCGCAGCCAGCCTCAGCTATCTAGTGAGGCCCTCCACAACTTAATGAGACCCTGTTTCAAAATAAAGAATTAAAAATAGGGCTGGGAGTGTAGCTCAAAGGTAGAATGCCCCTGGATTCCATCCACAGTACCAAAAAAGAAAAAAGAAAAAAAGAAAAGGACTGGAGATATAGCTCAGAGGTAAAATGTCCCCCGGTTTAATCCCCAGTACCAGAAAAGAAAGGAAAAAGATGACTGACATACCAATCGATCTCCCATTTCCATTACCACCTATCCTGATAGTAATATCTATTCTCTCTGC
Source organism: Graphiurus murinus (assembly GCA_004027655.1). Taxonomy (NCBI): domain Eukaryota; kingdom Metazoa; phylum Chordata; class Mammalia; order Rodentia; family Gliridae; genus Graphiurus; species Graphiurus murinus. Next base: position 69,587 of record PVLC010004808.1, on the reverse strand, counting down.
TTGGGATCTGTGATTTTTCCCATAACAACTGTCTCCCTACACTGATCCCCTCCCCACGCTGCTCAGGCTCTAAACCTCCACCTCATCCCCATATTGATGCCTTCCTCATTCCACTGAAGCTCTGGAAGCCCAGGCTATGCCACTCCATCATGAGGATGTCTTTGTGAGCCCCATCAGGCTCTGACTTTCCACATCATTCCCCAGGGAGGGATGCCTTCATCAGCCTGTGTGACTCTGATGCCTCATAGCAGGCCACCCTCTACAGGGATGCCCTTCTCACCCTATTCAGTATCCAACACTCCAGTCTGAGCTAGCACACTCCCCACCATGGATGCCGTCCTTGCTCTGACACATTTAATGCCTTTAGGACTGAATTGTTCAGGAAGGAGAAGGAAAAGGGCAGAGTGTATGCATTTTTACTTTTGACAAATATATGTTTATATTTATATATATTCTATGTTTATATATGTTATTTGTTGATATATTTGTTTTGTTTTTGTGGTGCTGGGGGTTGAACACAGGAGAACGCTACCTCTAAATTATACCCCTAACCCTATTTTATTTGGAAACAGGGACTTGCTAGGTTGCTGAGAGTCTTGCAAAATTTCTGAGGCTGGCCTTAAACCTGCGATCCTCCTGTCTCAGCCTCCCAAATACTGGAATTATAGGCATGTTAGGCATGTGCTATCACACTTGGTGCTCGCTTGCTCTCTGTCTCTCTCTAAATATGTGTGTGTGTGTGTGTGTGTGTGTGTGTATTTGCCAAATAGCCCTCCAAAAGTCTCACATCAGTTAACACTAATCCTCCTTTTTCTTGTTTCTTGGGATGATGATTAATTTTTGCCCTTTAGTCCTGTTTCCAGGTCTCCCAATGAAATGTCAAATGATCTAATTCTTTTTTAAAATACCGGCTGGGCTTCTCTCTACTGGCATATGGAAACAGAGAGTGTTCCTCCTTTAAATTCAAAATGTGTCTTTCACTCTCACTGATAGACACAGACTTATATCATTGGTTGTAATATAGAAGACTACAAAGAAGTTATAAAAAAGAAGGAATTAATTTACAAAGAATAGCAGTTCCAACAGTTCCTGACAAGGATGAACATTTTATTTTGATTTATTATGTGTGTGCTATACCCCAGCCCTATTTTATTTTTATTTTTTGTGGTACTGTTTTTGGTTTTGGTTTTGGGTTTTTTTTTTTTTTTTTTTTTGTGTGTGTGTGTGTGTGTGTAGTACTGGGGATTGAACTCAGGGGCATTCTACCTCTGAGCTACACCCCAGCCCTATTTTTTATTCTTTATTTTGAAACTGAGTCTCACTAAGTTGTGGAGTGCCTCACTAGGTAGCTGAGGCTGGCCGCAAACCCGGATCCTCCGGTCTCAGCCTCCCAAATGCTGGGATTACAAGCGTGCGCCACCACGCCCGGCTATTTTTTATTTTGAAACAGGGTCTCGCTAAGTTGCTGAGGCTCTCACTATATTGCTGAGGCTGGCCACAAACCTGCAATCCTCCTGTCTCAGACTCCCAAGTACTGGGGCTACAGGCATGTACCACCACACTTGGCTAAGGATGGACATTTTAAATGTAGACTTACAAGCACCTTTTCAGAATGGTTCACTTGCCCTTTGTTAAGTTCTGGATTCTTAAATTTCTAACCAAGAAAGGGCCAAGTCTTTCTCAGCCCATCTTTTAGCATTCAGGTTGCAATTTGTTCTCATGTGTATATATACCTGCCTGGAGCCCGAGCTATTCTGGATTTATGTCTCTATTCCTTAGGGTAATACTTGTAATTAACATTTATGATGCACTTTGGTAGACTTTCTTAACTCACCTGGTCCTCACAATAGCACTATGAGTTTGATATTTCTGCCCTTATTTAATACATGAGGAAAAACTGAACATCTAAGGGTATGCCTTATCCAAAAGAAGTCAGTAACAAAACTGGAGCTAGAGCTCAAGTCTTCTGACTCCAGACCCTGAAATATTTCCACTCTATTCTACTACCTCTCTGAGTTCTCCTTCAAGGCAATATTTTGGAAGGCTTGAGCTTCTCTTCCACACTGGAGCCAATATGTAGACACCTCTGCCCTGTCTGCCTAGCACTCTCTTTGGCCAAATTAGCTCTTTAGAAGTGATTCCTACTTGAGTTTGTCTATAGCTCTTTATTGCATCATCAAAATATGGTTTTAAAAAAGTCTTAAGGATATAAAGATGATTACACTTACTGAAAAGATGAAAATAAAAATAAATCGGTATATTAAACAAAAAAATTCAAAACCTTCATCACTAACACTACATTGAGAGATGATTTCCCTGTTCAATAGTGAAGTTTAATTTAAGAAGATAAATTGCCAGGCATGGTGGTGCATACCTGTAATCCCAGTACTTGGGAGGCTGAGACAGGAGGATTGCAGGTTTGTAGCCAGCCTCGGCAACTTAGTAAGGATCCCAGAAACTTAGCAAGACCCTGTTTCCAAATAAAAAATAAAAGGGGCTGGGAATATAGCTCAGAAGTAGAATGCCCCTGGGTTCAAACCCAGCACCAAAAAAATGAAAAATAAAAAAGATAAACTAGATACCACTGAGATAATTTCAACGCACTTCAAAGAGGACTGGCTAGGTAAATTATCATACAAGGAAATACTATATATATATACATATATATATGTATGTATATGTGTGTGTGTGTGTGTGTGTGTATGTGTGTGTATGTTTTAAAAAGAATGAGACTGAACAATATGTGCTGATAAGGACTGCTTTCCAAGCTATATTGTAAAGAGAAAACAAATATAGACTAAAAACAGTAGGAAGAATATCCTATCATTTGTGAAGTATATGCATATGTATAGAATTACATAGATATTTGTATATGCATAGAATAATGGATGGTCTCTGGAGGTATAAAACATTGAAATAGTGGGTGCTTCTGGGGAAGGCAAATGGGTGACAAGGGAGGGAGGAGACTTACTTTTCACCATCTACCCCTTTATACTATTTGAATTTTTACCATATGCTGGTATTATCTGTTCAAATATTGTTAGTTCTATAGTACTTTGCAATTGTAAAAAAAATTTACAGTCAAGTGCTATGGCGCATGCCTGTAATCCTAGGACTTGGGAAGCTGAGACAGGAGGATCGCAGGTTTGAAGCCAAGCTGAACAATTTAGTGGGACCCTCAGCAACTTAGTGATATCTTATTTCACAATAAAAAATAAAATAGGGCTAGGGGTGTATCTCAGAGGTAGAATGCCCCTGGTTCAATTCCCAGTACTAAAAAAACCCACATTTTTACACATATGATTTTATTGCATATTCATGCAACCCAAGGTACAAGGTATTATGCCTTTGTCATGGAAACCTTCAAACTGGTTCCAGCCTCCAATCTACTTCTCTGCTTCCCCTCTCTCCACTCTCTGTGTGAACCAGCCACACCTTAAGAGAAGATTGATCTGCAATTTTCCTCTCTCCCTGTCAGCAGGGCCTCCAGCTCTACTCCCTTCTAATTAATGTAACTAGGCATTGTGTTCCATAATTACAGGGTTTGTCAGTGAAATCAATAGTTGCCTCCCTTGTGACAATGACATTTTAGCTCTATCAAGCTCCCTAGAGCCTGGCAGCTTCTCTGAGCCAGCAAACCTCTCAAGATTATTAACATGTTTCTTTGCTCTCACTCATTTTCATGCATGTGTTGAAATCAGAATCCCAATTCACATGATTTCATATACCCCACCTATGATTAGTTGGAGATAAAATGGCAGTTGAATGTGTACACACACACACACACACACACACACACACACACACACATATATATGTCACCACCACACCTGGCTTGAATGTATATTTTAATGGCTTTATCAAGTTATAATTGATATACCACAAAATCCATTATTTTACATGTATGGTACTGTTATTTTTAGTAAATTTATAAAATTTTGCAACCACAAATTTAAAAATCACATATCTTTAGTGATTCTCTTAAGAATCTAACTTAAAATATCCCAGATCATAATATGTTTGATGTGACTCAATTTCTCTCCTCTGACCTCAACTCCCAAACCAGATCCTTCCCTACTCCTTAATGGAAGACTTCTATTTTTATTGTTTCTTTAAAACCATGGCATATACTTGAAAGGGTCCTTAGAAATCAGCTAGAGGGCCAGGTGTGGTGGTGCATGCCTGTAATCCCAGTACTTGGGAGGCTGAGACAGGATTGCAGATTCAAGGCCAGCCTCAGAAATTTAGGAAGGCCCTCCACAACTTAGTGATACCCTGTTTCCAAATAAAACATAAAATAGGACTGGAGGTGAAGCTCAGAGGTAGAACATCCCTGTGTTCAATCCCCAGTATGGAAAGAAAGAAGGGAGGGAGGGAAGGAGGGAGGGAGAAATCAGCGAGAGGTAGGAAACTGATATCCAGAGAAGACATATGATTTGTCTCAACATAACAGGTTAGTGACAGAGTCATAACTAAAACCCAGAATTATTTTTCAAAGCCCAGTCAACTCCCTGTGACGGTACATAGCCTCTTGTCTCAAGCATTGCAAATGTCCTGGAAATCAGTGAATCAATAACTATCAATTAATTTGCCCAGCTAAATTGCAAGATTTAATGTTCTTGGTTGAACTGTGGGCTTAGAAAATAGCTAGGAAATAAGAGCTCTTTTCCTTCAGGTTCCTGCCAGGATAATTTCTTTCTTAGTATTTAGAAAAATTAACAAAAAATAGGCTCTTTTCTGTCCAGAGGAGGACCTTATGGTTACCAGTCAACAGTATCTATCATTACTATGACCCTTATTATTGTATTTTCCCAACATATGTTAGCAAGATGCAAAAGGAGTGATACTACAGCAGACGAAACTGGTTCCTGCTTTTGACAAAAATCATGCTAAAATTAGCCCCTAATCCCCATGGATTTGAGTAGAGAAAGCAATTTAGCTTCTCATCTTGTTTTTCTAGCAATCAGTCTGTAACAATTAAACAACTGGTGATAAAGAGAAAAGTATGTGTTATATGTTTGTGTGTTAAGAACTAGAAACGCTCTCTACAGTCACCTGCAATGGCCCCTGGGATCACCATCGTAGGAAGGAGCAGGCCAACAACACTTTTAAGGTGCTTAATGTGATATTCTGAATGCAGTGTAAAAAATCTGAAATGTTCAGACTGACATAGAATCGCTATTAACTATTTTCATTTTTTATTAGAAATTGTACCTCTCCTTTTTGAAAACCATCTCCCCCCCAAGTAATTCCCATTCTAAGAATGTGTTGTGTAAAAAGCAGAGATTCAGCCAAATATGGTAGTACACTCCTATAACCCAAGTACTTGGGAAACAGAGACAAGAAGACTGCAGGTTTGAGGCCAGCCTCCGCAATAGCAGTGAGACTCTCAGCAACTTAGTGAAGCCCTGTTTCAATTTTTTTAAAGTGCTGGGGAAAGCTGGGCATGGTGGCACACGCTTGTAATCCCAGTACTTGGGAGGCTGAAACAGGAGGATTGCAGGTTCAAGGCCAGGGTCAGCTACTTAGTGAGGCCCTCCATAACTTAGTAAGACCCTGTCTCAAAATAAATAATAAAAATAGGGCTGGGGGTGTAGCTCAGAGGTAGAATGCCCCTCAGTTCCATCCCCAGTACCAAAAAAAAAAAGTGCTGGGGTGGGGGATGTAGCTTTCAGGTAGAATGCCCCTGGGTTCAATCACCAGTACTCCCCACCCAAAAAAAGCAGAGATTCATGTACAAAAATACTCATCACAATTTTTTTAAGACTGAAAAGCCATTTATTGATTTTTAAATTTAAAAGCAGTACAATGTACTCTTCTTGGTGTATAATAATCTGAGATGGGACAATTGCACAGTGTCATATACCTTCACTACAATCAAAGTAAATAGTAGTTCTATCCCCTTCAAAAAATTTTGGAGCTACCTGGGAGTGGTGGCACATGCCCGTAATCCCAGTACTTTGGAGGCTGAGACAGGAGGATCACAGGTTCAAGGCCAGTCTCAGCAACCTAGTTTCAAAATTGAAAATTTTTTTTAAATGGGGCTGACAGTGTAGCTCAGAGACAGAATGAACCCCATGCTCAATCCTCAGTACAAAAAAAAAAAGAAAGAAAGAAAAATTCCTTATAGCTACCCCTTGTCAGCTTCTCCACACCTCAATCCCAAGGCAAGGAATCTGTTCTAGGTCACTGTCATTTTGCCTTTCCCAGAACGTCCTATCAATGGAAACATAAAGAATGTAGTTGTGCATCTGACCTCTTTCATGAATATAATACACTTATGATTCATTCATTTTGTTGCATGTATCAACAGTTTGTTACTTATTATTGCCAAATAAATAGTATTCCATTGTATAGAGGTGTCACAGTTTGTTTATCCACTCAATCATTGAAGGGCATTTCAATTATTTAGTTTTTGAAGTTTGGAATGGAGCTGCTGATGTTTAATCTGTGAGGAAATATTTGTGAGAACCTAAGTTTTCATTTATAATTAGGAAATACTTTAGAGTTATTGTGTGCCATGTGGTGAGATACTGTAAAACTGGTTTTCAAATGGTTTATGTATCCTGCATTTCCACCAGTGACGTCTGAGCAGTCCCATTACTCCACACTCTCAACAGAATTTGTATTTTATGCTTTTATTTATTTTATCCTAGCCATTATAACTAACTGGCTTTATTTTATGTAGCTTTATATCCTTATTGAACACCTTTTCTTATATTTATTCACCATCTTTATATCCTCTTTTGTGAAGTGTTCAAATATTTTGCCAAAATTTTGTTGTCTTCTGTAGTTAAGTTTTGAGTGTATTTTATTTATTTATTTATTTATTTAATTGCAGTACTCAGGACTGAACCCAGGGGCATTATACCTCTGAGCTACACCCCCAGCCCCACTTTTTATTCTTTGTTTTGAAACAGGGTCTCACTAAGTTGCAGAGCGCCTCACTAAGTAGCTGAGGTTGGCCACGAACCCGCAATCCTCCTGTCTCGGCCTCCCAAGCACTGGGATCACAAGTATGCACCACCAAGCCCGGCTTGAGAATATTTTAAAACAAATATTCTGGAAAAAAGTTTTGAGAAATAGGCAATTTGCAAACATTTTCTCTGTCCATTACGTGTGTGTGTGTGTGTGTGTGTGTTTGTGTGTGTGTTATTGGGGATTGAATCCAGAGGCATTTTACCTCTGAGCTACACCCCCAGCTCATCACAATTTTAGAAGAATAGAACTTTGGAAATAATTAGAAGCATTTGGGGTGATTAAATAAAACAATTCAATAAAAGAGAATTTTATGCAGCCATTAAAAATTACTTTCCTTTTTTTTTCAATTTTAAGTTTTCTGAGATATAACTTGCATGTCATAAAGTTTACATCCTATAAGCTTTCATTTAAAGTGGAAAATTCAAAAGTTTTTTTATACATTTGCAGAGTTTTGGAACTCTATGTATTAGTCTGTTTTCTGAGACAGGCTACTTTTGAAGAAAAGAGGTTCATCTAGCTCACAGTTTTGGAGGCAGAAAGTCTAAGATTGGATAGCCCCATTAGTTTGGTCTCTGTCGAGGGCCCAATAAAAGATGGTAACACATGTCAGGTGTGTGTATGTGTGGAAGGAAGACACCATATCTTGAAATAGGAAGCCAGAGATCTGGGTGAGGACAGGCTTACTGTTTTTGTAACCACTCTCTAGTGAGAACTAATTCAGGCTCTCACAAGAACTACCTTAATCCCTTACTACCTTAAAACCTTCTGAGGGCAGAGTCTCCAATGATCTAAGGACTTTCCTGCCTCTTAAAAGTCCCACCACCTCTCACATCTACACACTGAGGACCAAGTCTCCAACATATGAACGCTCAAGAGACACACACATATCATATCCAGAGCCGGGCGTGGTGGCGCACGCTTGTAATCCCAGCATTCGGGAGGCTGAGACCAGAGGATCTGGGTTCGCGGCCAGCCTCAGCTACCTACCTAGTGAGGCACTCTGCAACTTGGTGAGACTCGGTTTCAAAATAAAGAATAAAAAATAGGGCTGGGGGTGTAGCTCAGAGGTAGAATGCCCCTGAGTTCAATCCCTAGTACCGCAAAAAAATAAATAAATAAATACTATATCCAAACCACAGCACATCATAATCTAATGTTAGAGCATTTATACCACTCAAAAAGAGAACTTGTACCCATAACCAGTCACTCCTCATGCTCCCAACTTATAAATTGATAAGACAAATATAAGTGACCCCAAAGGCCAGGTTTGGTGGTACATGCCTGTAATCTCAGTACTTGGGAGGCTAAGACAGGAGGATCACAGGTTCGAGACCAGCCTCAGAAATATAGCAAGACCCTCAGCAACTTAGCAAGATCCTGTTTCAAATTTTTAAAAAGGGCTGGGGTATAGCTAGGAGGTAGAATGCCCCTGGGTTCAACCCTCAGTACCAAATAAATAAATGATCCAAAAAAAGATTGCTTCTGTGAAAGCAAAGGCAATCCACAGAAGGAGACATGCAAGTGAATGTATATATGAAAAATGTTCAACTTGACAAGCAATAAAGGAAATGGAGATCAACACAATGAGATACTATTTTCCTCCATCAGACTGCAAAACTAAAAAAAAAAATTATAACATCTGCTACTGGTAAGCATGGGGGACACAGGCATTCTCATACTATAATGGTTTGGATTTAGAATGTCCCCCCAGCCCTCATGGAAACAAGGTAGCCATGTTGGAAGTGGGGCTTGGTTAGTGAGGAGGGGTCCCTAGGGGTGCAGCCTTGGGGATTATATTTAACTCATCTTCCCCCTGCTCGCTCTCTTGCTTCCAGCCTCAAATATTCCTTCCTCTAAGTTGTGTGGTCAGGTTTACTGGGATACAGTAGTGACAATGTTGACTAAGACATGTACATATATGTTGAGACTGTGAATTGTTACAATCTTTTTGGAAAATAATCTGTCACTATTTTAACTTTTTCAAGCACTTACCATTAGAACCAGCAACCTCACTTTGGGAATCTGTCCTTTAGAACTTAAAGTATCAGTATAGGATATGTGTGCAAAACTGATTTTTTTTTTTTTTGGCGGTACTGGGGTTGGAACCCAGGAGCATTCTACCTCCGAGCTCCACCCCCAGCCCTATTTTTTATTCTTTATTTTGAAACAGGGTCTCACTAAGTTGAGGAGGGCCTCACTAAGTAGCTGAGGCTGGCTGCAAACCTGTGATCCTCCTATCTCAGCCTCCCAAGTAGTGAGATCACAATCGTGCGCCACCACGACCAGCTCAAAACTGATTTTTGCATAGATAACAAATTACAGAAGAGTATAAAGTATGATGCCACGTTTCTGCCAGGAACTTATCTTGGCATTAAAAAATACATGCCTGCTTTCAGTCTTCCAGCAATCCTATGAATGCAGATAATATTCTCACTCTCCAGAGAGGAAGCTGGGGCTCAAAGAACTGAAGTAGTGCCCTTAAAGTCTTCCACACAGTTCCCAAGTGGCAGGGCTAATATTCTTATCCAGCTCCATATGGCCCCCAAACCAACACATCTGCTGTAATGGTTTGGATTTAGAATGTCCCCCTAGCCCTCATGGAAGCCAGGTAGCCATGTTGGAGGTGGGGCTTGGTTGCCAAGGAGGGGCCCCTGGGCACATTCTCGTGTTCGTTCTCATTTTCTTTCTCTTTCTTTCTCTCTCTCTCTCTCTCTCTCTCTCTCTCTCTCTCTCTCTCTCTCTCCCTTGCTTCCAGCCTCCACAATGTAAGAGCAGAGCTTTGCACTCTCCCTCTCTCTGTTTCCCACCTCTACACCCCGAGCTCCGCAGATCCGGCCTGAAAAGGACTGAAACTCTGAAATCTCTGAAACTATGAGCAAAAAAAACTTCCTTCTACTAAGTTGTGTGGTCAGTTGTTTGGGATTAAAGCAATGAGAATGCTGACTAAAACATCTGCCAAGAATGATAACTTACTGGTTAGAATACCTAAAATTCCCTCAGTGGGGCTGGGAGGGTCAATCTTTTGGGATATCATTTTGCAGAGTGAATTCAAGTCTCAGTGACAAGGGTAGAAGTTAGTGATGGAATTTGATGAAAGAAGTTATCAAGGGGAATGGACTAGGGCAACATGTAAAATTCAATTAAAAAACTCATCAATTCATTCATTTCAGGAATATTTGTTAGCATTGACTATGTGGCAGTCACTACTTAAGGCACTAAGGAATTTCTCAATGAATAAAACAGACAAAAATCCCTGCCCATAGGGAAATACACTGAAGGAAGGAGGTGAAGCAGACAATGAACATATTAGACATGTGAAATGGTGAATAGTACTCTAAAGGGGTCTCCTTTCAAGTTTACATGGTTGTTAACAGAATTCACTGCCTTGCAGCTGTGAAATTTATGGCAGCTTGCTTCTTTAAGGCCAAAAAAAGAGAGCCAATATCTGTCCTGTAGATGCCCACCCCCTTTTTGAGACAGGGTCTCACAGGGCTCAAGTGATCCTCCTGCCTTAGTTTCCTGAAGAGCTAGGACTACAGGTGAGTGCCAATGCACCTGGCTTTAGATCCACTTCTAAAACAGATCTTGTAGGTCACCTGAACAGGATAAAAGGAACTGTCTTAGTGTTTATAGTAGATAATTTCTGTATCCCTGAACCTACACTAGCAGGCCCTGGTGGGGGTTCTTTCACTCCTGAGATATCTGGTTCTAATTCATAGTGGAATTTCAGGAGCGAAGCCAGCTAATGGCTTATTTCAGAGATGACTGCTCTTAAACACAGACTCCAACAGGAACAATGCCTTGATCAATTTTCTCCAAGTTCAGTTCATTGCAAGATGTCTAAAGTTTTGCTATATCCCTTTTATCTCTTCAGCAATTTGACTAACAATTTTTTAACTCATTTACATTTTAAATTTAGTTTACATCTGAAAAGCTATGGGTTAGGCATACTGGTTACATTTTCACCTAATGAAATTTTTTATAGTACTGGGAATTGAATGAGAGGATACTGTAACACTGAGGTACATTCCCAGTCCCCTGTATTTGTGTGTGTGTGTGTGTGTGTGTGTGTGTGTGTGTTACTAGGGATTGAACCTAGGGGCATTCTTCCTCTGGTCTATACTCCAAGCCCTCTTTATTTTTTATTTTGAAACATGGTCTTGCCAAGTTTCTTTTTTTTTTTTTTTTTTTTTGCAGTACTGGGGATTGAACTCAGGGCCATTCTACCTCCGAGCTATACCCCCAGCCCTATTTTTTATTCTTTTATTTTGAAACCGAGTCTCACTAAGTTGCGGAGTGCCTCACTAGGTAGCTGAGGCTGGCCAAGAACCCAAATCCTCCGGTCTCAGCCTCCCGAATGCTGGGATTACAAGCGTGCGCCACCATGCCCGGCGGTCTTGCCAAGTTTCTGAAGCTGCTCTCGAACCTGCAATCCTCCTGTCTCAGCCTCCCAAGTACTGCAATTATAAGCATGTGCCACCACACTCAACTTGCATTTTCTTATTTTGAGAGGTGGTCTCGCTAAGCTTCCCAAGCTGGTCAAACTTGCATTCCTCCTGTCTCAGCCTCCCAAATAGCTGGGACTACAGCTGTGCACCACCATGCCCACCTAATATGTAATAGACTTTAAAATAAACATTAAAGTACTAAAAATCCCTCTGAAGTGGTACAAGCAGTACAAGTATCCTGTTTTGGGGAACATCTCATGCTAATATTTCAGGCAACATGGAAAAATGCAGGAGATACTGAAACTAAGAGGGTCAGGAAATAATTTCCACAGACTTCCGAAACACATCTAACTACATTTTTGCCATGCTCTGCATTCCATCGCACTTCTGTGGATGCCCTATCTGTACAACACTTCCATCCTTATCCTGTATCCCATTCCTTCTTACTACTTGTGGTCATTACTCCAGCAATACCTCCATATATGCATAATACCAGTACTTAGGAGGCTGAGGCAAAAGGACCGCAGATTTCCACCAGCCTCAGCAACTTAGTGAGGCCATTTGCAACTTAGTGAGACTCTGTTTCAAAAAAAAACCAACAAATCAGAATGGCAATCATCAAAAACACAAACAACAACAACTGCTGGCGAGGATGTGGAGAAGTGGGAACTCTAATACATTGTTGGTGGGACTACAAACTAGTGCAACCACTTTGGAAAACAGTATGGAGGATCCTCAGATGAATGGGAATGAACCTACCATATGATCCAGCAATACCACTTCTGGGTATCTACCCAAAAGAATGGAAACCAAATATCAGACCAACGCATGTTTATCTATGTTTATAGCTGCACAATTCACAATAGCCAAACTATGGAAGCAGCCAAGATGTCCATCGACAGATGAATGGATTACAAAACTATGGGATATGTACACAATGTAATTTTACTCAGCCATAAAGAAGAACAAAATCATGTTATTTGCAGGGAAATGGATGCAACTGGAAAACATTATGTTAAGTGAGATTAGCCAGTCACAAAGAGTAAGGAAGCATTATGTTCTCCCTAATATGCGGATGCTAGGGAGAAGATGGGGCATAAGAGGGTCTTCAGATGGAAAAGGAGAGACCCTCGATAAACAAAGAAGTTGATTTAACCGAAAGGGATGGATGAGGGGCGGGGACACTGTAATGTACATCAAGGTTACTCACTAAATTGAACTTGAGAGGGAGGGAGGGCGAGGGAGCGGGGTGGGAATTTGGGGAAGGGGTCAAATGAGAAATGTGGGCACATATGTCGTTATCAATTTGTACCTAACAAAGATGTTTGCTTACAATGCACGAATAATAATAATAATAATAATAATAATAATAATAATAAAACAATAAAAACCCAGTTACTTAGTGAGGCCCTCTGTGACTTAGTGAGACCCTGTTTCAAAATAAAGAAAAAATAGGGCTAGGGGGTATAGCTCAGAGGTAGGACACCTGTGGATTCAATCCCCAGTTCCACAAAAATTAAATAAATAAATAAATAATAGGGCTGGGGATGTAGCTCAAAGGTAGAATGTCCCTGAGCTCAATCCCCAGTACCACCACCAGAGAAGGAGGAGAGGAGGAGGATAGATGGAGGAGAGAGAGAATGGAAAGGATAATTGTGTATGTCACAATATTTGCAACAAGAAGGCAGAAATTTGTCTGGCCTCAGCTATGAATGTGCATTTCAAAATTTGATTTTTTTTTGGCCACTATGTGGATGTCCATGAGGGCAAAGTAGTGAGTAGATGAATTTGAAAGTGTGGAATCTTGGACGTAGCAAGACTCAGAAACCTAGCAAGACCCAGAAACCTAGCAATACCCTGTTTCAAAACAAAACATAAAAAGGTCTGGGGGTATAGCTTGGAGGTGGAATGCCCCTGAGTTAAATCCCCCAGTACTCACTCCCACCACCCCCAAAAAGAAAGTATGGAATCTCTGGATATAAGGAATCAACTGTGTCTTCTCTTTCTAGAATTGTTTTCCTTTAAAGAGTGCTGAACTTTGCTGGGGATGGTGAATTTTTTTCTGGTAGGCTATAACTTGTCCAATGCCCAAAAATAATTTTCATATATATTTTATTTGTATTTGTTTGTAGCAATAAGGTTAAGTCTGATGTTCATTTGTCCATTATGTCTAACCTTTCTCTGCCTTTGAAAGGAAAGACATAAACACAATAATCAGTCTCCCAATAGAAATTGAGTGAATGTGAATGAAAAGGGGCATGGTTTGGTCATTGTATAAAGGATTGCTTCTCAGCATGATGCTATAAAGAGAAGGAGAAACCAAGCTCTTCTCCCTAATGACTCCACATTTCAGTTAGAAGACAAGGTGCTAAGCTGGGCAAGGTTGTGCACACCTGTAAAAAATAAATAAATAAAAGACAAGGTGCCACCCAGGAAATGTTAATATTTCTCTTCAACTCCCACCTTAGGCTAACTATTCCCCTATGAGTGCCCCCTTCCTGCCAAAATTAAACTTTTATAGCAATATTTTCAGGATGAAGAACCAAGGAAAATCTCCAACATATACAACACTCTTTTGTGTGTGTGTGGGGGGGGGGGGGTACTGGGAATTGAACCCAGCAGCATCTACCTCAAGCTAAACCTCCAACCCCTTTTCATGTTTTTGTTTTAAAACAGAGTTCTGCTATCTTTCTGAGAGTCTACATTGCTGAGTCTGGCCATAAACCTGCAATCCTTCTGTCTCAGCTACCCAAGTACTGGGATTACAGGTGAACACCATCATGCCCAGTTCACAACACTCTTAAATTATTCTATTGTACTTGAGGCCTATATTTTCCATTTACAGTAGTCAACCCATTCTGTTTTGACTGGAATTTTTCCAGGAAAATTCATGTTATGTTTATTTATTTGGGGTGTGTGTGTGTGTGTGTGTGTGTGTGTGTGTGTGTGTGTGTGTGTTTGGTACTGGGATTGAACCCAGGGACATTCTACCTCTGAGGTACACCCCCAAACTTTTTACCTTTTATTTTGAGATAGGGTCTCACCAAGTTTCTGAGGCTGACCTCAAACCTGAAATCCTCCCATCTTGGCCCCCCAAGTACTGGGATTACAGGCATACACCACTATACTCAGCTAAAAGTCATGTTTTTCAATAATTCCATTAGTAAGCTGGGCGTGGTGGCGCACGCTTGTAATCCCAGCATTTGGGAGACTGAGATGGGAGGATCCGGGTTCGCAGCCAGCCTCAGCTGCCTAGTGAGGCACTCTGAAACTTAGTGAGACCCTGTTTCAAAATAAAGAATAAAAAAATAGGGCTGGGAGTATAGCTCAGAGGTAGAATGCCCCTGAGTTCAATCCTCCCCAGTACCGAAAAAAAAAAAAAAAAGAATACCATTAGTCCTGGGAAATCAGAATGGATGACCAACGTATTCGATATTGCTTATAGAATTTCCAGTGCTCACACATTGCATTAGTCAGCTTCCTGTTACTGTAATAAATGCCTTAGGTAATCAAATTGTGAACAGAAAAGGTTTACTTAGGCTTACAGTTTGGGAACCTTTGGTCTGTGGTTGGTTGGTTGCTTTTGGGCCTGTGGAGAAGCAGCACATCATAGCAGGGAGTGTGTGGCATAACAAAGTCACTCACTTCATGCCCAGAAAGTAAAAGAGGACAGGGCTCAGGTCCCACAATCCCCTTCAAGAGAACACCCCCATTGACCTAAAGACCTCCCACTAGGCTCCCACCTTAAAGGTTCTAATACCTCCTGATAGCACTCCACTGGGGACCAAGCCTTTGCCACGTGGATCTTTGAGGGACACTTAACAACAAAACTATAGAATTCATTAATTCTAAACAAGGTAGGAGCTGGGCGTGGTGGCGCACACTTGTAATCCCAGTACTTGGGAGGCTGAGATAGGAGGATCACAGGTTCGAGGACAGCCTCAGCAAGTAGTGAGACTCTCATCAACCTAGTGAGACCCTGTTTCCAAATAAGAAATGAAATCAGGCTAGGGGTGTAGCTCAAAGGTAGAATGCCTCTGGGTTCAATCCCAAGTACAAAAAAAAAAAAAAAAAAAAAAAGGTAGGGTATAATTCCAGAAGAATGGACTCTGGCTCCTGGTTCTCAAATACTTTTCTTTTTTACATGAACTGCCAGTGTTCAAAACTCCATTCAAAATAAATGGTGTTGGGAAAACTGGTTATCCATTTGTAGAAGAATGAAAATAAACTCCAACCTCTCATCCCGCACTAGTGTCAACTCAAGATGACTCAAAAACCTAGAAATTCAACTAGAAACTTCGCAATTACTAGAGGAGGGAATGGGTCCAACGTAGAGACTTCCTCAATAAGACCCCAAAAGCTCAGGAAATTAAAGCAAGAATTAATAAATAGGATAGCATTAAATTTAAAAGCTTCTCTGTAGCAAAGGAAACCATCAAGAGTCTATAGAGAGAGCTTACGGAATGGAAGAGGTTCTTTGCCAGCTGTTTGTCTGATAGAGGACTGATATCTAGAATATACAAAGAGCTTAAAATTGTAATGCTAAAAAAATTAAAAACAACCCAAGAGAAGAATAACACTTCTCAAAAGAAGAACTACAAATGACTAGTAAACATATGAAAAAATGTTCAACATAATTAGCAATCAGAAAAATGCAAATCAAAACTACACTGAGATTCCATCTAACTTCAGTTAGAATGTCAATCATCAAAAAGTAGAACAACAATAAATGCTAGTGAGAATGTGTGGAAATAGAAACTCTTCTACACTGTTGGTAGGACTGCAAACTAGTACAGCTACTATGAAAAGCAGTGTGGACCTTCCTCAGAAAACTGGGAATGGACTCATCATATGATCCAGCTATACCACTCCTGGGTATCTTTCAAATGAACTGAAATCAGAATATTACAGCAATACACGCATATCCACATTTGTAGCAGTACAATTCACAATAGCCAAATTATGAAACTAGTCTAGGTGTCCATCAGCAGAAGAATGGATCACAAAACTAGCATTTAACACATTCACACAATGGAATTTAACTCAGCCATAAAGAATAATAAAACTATGCCATTTGCAGGAAAATGGATGGAACTAGAGAATATTATGCTGTGAGATCAGCCAGTTTCAGAAAGCTAATAGTTGTATATTTTCTCTCATATGTAGAAGTTTGGGAGAAATTGGGAAACAAAAGAGACCTCAGACAAAGGAGCAGAGACTCCAGTGGGAGGTTTAGGAGAGAGAAGAGTGGGGACAGAGATGTAATGAAGGTAATAGTTTAAATAATGCTATGTACGTATAAGAAATTATCAATACCAATCTCAATGACATGTATAAGGAAGGGGAAGGAGAGGGTGGGGTCAGGAGGGAAACACATCAAATGTTGTTGTGCATGTATCACTATATACCTCTGTATAATGTATGATTACAATGCACCAATAAAAGTGTTTTAAAAGAAAGGAAAGTAGACTCTGGGTTTGAGGCATCCCATCTTTTGAAATTTCTTGTTAAAATACAAACGTTGCCAGCAGACATGATATTGAGTCATTACCAATTGTCAACATTTGATAAAATTTAACAGGTAAGCTAGTGGAGAACAAGAAAATAAGAAAATGGGATGCAGAAAAGTAAAGATTTGTTTTGTTTTGTTTTGTTTTTGCACTGGAGATTGAACCCTGCCTCATTCTACCTCCATACTATACCCATAGTCCTTTTCAGTATTTAATTTGAGACAGGTTCCTGCTAGGTTGCTGAGGGTCTTGCTAAATTGCTGAGGCTGGCTTCAAACCTGCAATCCTCCTGTCTCAGCCTCCCAAGTACTGGGATTACAGCAGTGTTTTGATAGAGGGTGCAACAAGTTTACTGAAGGCTGCCAGGCTACAGTAGTGCATAGCACCTCCCCTAACCAAGCATTGAGCAAGACAGGCAATGGTTCTTTGGATCATTTTATACAAGTGGATGATGTTAGGCATCTGTGGAAACACCTCACTTTAGCATTGATTTGTAAGATCTGAACTCAGACCTAGCCTTTGAAACTAGTTGCCCCACACCCAGCCCTGAATAGAATGGAGCCACTGACTCTCTACCTGATGATCAATTTGGGTCCTGGATAATTTGTTCTTTCTCTACTTCACACTGATGACTGTTTGCATTTGATACTCTCTATTTCCTTCGAGTCTGGAGCAAGATTTCATCCTTCTAGTCCCAAATGTGGCCCAAATTATCAGGCAAAATTTCCCTCCACTCTTCAGGTCACACCTGCTTTTGGCACAACCAGTGAACATCATCCCTGGACCCCCTAGTAATGATTGGTTTGCCCTGATAAAGGGAGTCAGATTTTTACATTGAAAAGCAGTAGTGGTTGCCTCTGTCATTACTACCAGGCCTGGAACATTTGGCAGATACCATGGCAGTCATCCCTAGAACAGCCCCTCAAGATAGGACAGTTGAGATGGGCATGGTAGCACATGCCTGTCATCTTAGTACTTGGGAGGCCAAGACAGGAGGATCACAGGTTCAAACCAGCCTCAGCTACTTAGTGAGGCCCTCTGCAACTTAGTGAGACCCTTTTTCATAATAAAGAATAAAAATAGGACTGGGGGTATAGCCCAAAGGTAGAATGCCCCTGGGTTCAATTCCTAGTACTGCAAAAAAATTAAAATTAAAATATGGCTGGGAGTATATCCCAGAGATAGAATGCCCCTGGGTTCAATCCCCAGTATCACACATATGCAAAAAAAAAGATATAACTATCAAAATAAATAAATAAAGGCATTGTGGTAACAAGAGCCTCCCTTTACTGAGTGTTAACACTAAGCCAGGTAGTGTTCAAAGACCTTTACATTATGACCTCACATAATCTTCACCAAACTCTATGATGTAGGGACTACTATTATAAGATGAAGAAACAGAGCTGGGTGTGGTAGCCCACACTTGTAATCCCAGCATTTGGAAGGCTGAGACCGGAGGATCCGGGTTCTCGGCCAGCCTCAGCTATGTAGTGAAGCACTCTGCAACTTAGTGAGACCCTGTTTCAAAATAAAAAATAAAAAAATAGGACTGGGGGCGTAGATCGGAGGTAGAATGCCTCTGAGTTCAATCCCCAGAACCACAAAAAAAAAAAAAAATGAAGAAACAGGCACAGAGAGATTCAATAACTGATGTAAACTCTAACAATGTAAAACTAATCAAACAATTGGCTGGAGTTGGGAATCTTCATTTGACAGAATAGACACTCAAGAGGTAAGTATAAATGGAAGTATAAGTATGTTATGCAAAGTATTAAAGGTAAACAGTTGGGGACCTAACAAAAAAGAGAAAAAGGAGATCAAGATTCTTTATCTGACATAGCAGAGAGTCAATACTGCTTAAAGGAAATAAATCAAGATTTTTTTCAAGATTTTGAGATCAAAGCAATCTTATTAATATTTATGGAAATAACGAACAAAAGAATAACAACAAAAGGTCAAAAGAAGTCTGGTGTAGTGGCGCATGCCCATAATCTCACTACTTGGGAGGCTGAAACAAGAGGATTGCAAGTTTGAGGCCAGCCGTGGTAACTTAGCAAGACCCTGTTTCAAAGTAAAAAATAAAATAGGTTGGGAGGCTGAGACCAGAGGATCTGGGTTCGCCACCAGCCTCAGCTACCTAGTGAGGCACTCTGCAACTTAGTGAGAACTGATTTCAAAATAAAGGACTGGGAGTATAGCTCGAAGGTAGAACGCCCCTGAGTTCAATCCCCAGTACTGCAAAAAATAAAATAAAATAGGGCTGGAGGTGTGGCTCAGAGGTAGAACACCCCTGGGTTCAATCCCCAGTACCACAAAAAATAAATAAAAAGGTCAAAGTATCAAGTGATACTTTGATTAGTAGGACTGGGGTGAGGGCAGCCTTGTACTTTTCATTGTGTTGCCTCCTGTATGGCTATTCCATTGAATTGTTCATTCAACAATTACTTCTAGTGCATCTACTGTTACACCAGGCATGATGTGAAACACAGGGATATGGGGATAAAAAAGGGAAAGAATGTTCCTGCACTCAAGGACCTTACAATCTAGTTGGAGAAGGTAGATGATAAACAAGTAAATCTCCTCCCACAGAGTATTAAAAGTACAAATAATATTAAGTACAATTAAAATTATAAGAAGGTAAAATGAGCAATTGGGAAGATCCCTCTAAAGAAGAAACATTTGCGCTAAAATACTTTTTTTCTGTACTGGAGATTGAACCCAGGGCCTCCCACATGCTAGGAAAGCACTCTACTCCTGAGCAAATTTGCTGCCCTTATCTTGATTTTGAGACAGGGTCTCACTAAGTAGCTAGGCTGGCCTCGAACTTGTGATCCTCCTGCTTCAACTTCCCAAGAAGCTGGGATTACAGGTATGTGCCATCACATGGGTATAAAATACTTTCTTATGTGAGAAAAGGTGTAGAGTAGACTCTTCTATCTTTACAGGAGGCTCCATGGTCCCTGTGCAAATCTTCATACATTCCCAGTACTTTGGGAGGCTGAGACAGGAGGATCGCAGTTTCAAGGCCAGCCTCAGCAACTTATCGAGACTCTTAGCAACCTAGGGAAACCTTGTTTCAAAACAAAAAATAAAAAGGGCTGGCAGTGTAGCTCAAAGGTAGAATGCCTCTGGGTTTAATCATGAGTAACATACACACACACAATCTATATATCTTTTCCTAGCAACCAGCTCCACAAACCAAGCAATTTTGGAAGAGGTAGTCTTTATTAACCCACAAAAAGTCTTATTCCACCCTCAGCCCAGGGCAATGATTATCTGCATTCACCAAGAGGTTGTTTTCAGAACAAGGAATACCTGCTACAAAGTGACTTGTTGGGAAACTTTCAAATAGCACTTTCTTTCCCTGATGTTCTTCTAATCTATGTCCAGCAGCAACACCAAGAGATCCAGGCTCATCTGATGGGGGTCTCTGGAGAAGCCTGAAGGGAGGCCTTCCACATAAGCTGTTTGTCCCAGCAAAGCACATGTGTAGGTCCTAAGCCTATAATATGATGCTACTGCAGCTGGCTACCAATGCTCTTTTGAAACATACGACATAAAGGACCTTGATTTCTGGTGGCCTGTGATCTACTCAACATCTTGCACTACAAAGAACATGTTTTTGGCTATTGGGATGTGGAAGGAAGTACACCACGAGCTGTGTTCATATATGTTTGTATCATTTTGAACCTCACTGTGATTATAATTATAATGCACCAATAAAAGTATAAAAATAAAAAAATAGCAGGGTGTGGTGGCACATACCTGTAATCCAAATACTTGAGAGGCTGAGATAGGAGGATTGCAGGTTCAAGGCTAGCCTCAGCAACCTAGTGAGACCCACAGTAACTTAGAAAGGCCCTATTTCAAAATTAAACCAAATAAAAATAAAAAGGTTAGGGACATATCTTGGAGTTATAATGCCCCTGGGTTCAATCCCCAGTACCAAAAATAAATTTAGAAAGGCTAAAAAGCTCACTAGAGCTATTCTGCTGAGCCTCAATCACCAAATTTTCCTAAGAGACATTCCTTACATTGCTCACATTCTTCACCAACTCTCTCCCAACATGGTCACAGCACTTTTCAGTGAATGACCCACTTTCTTTCTACAGCTGGACTACTTTCAGGCCCATTTATCTCTACCTCATTCACGACTTCTCCACAGAGAGCCTAACCCTGTCTCATCTGACTGAGGACCACAATTTGTACAACAGTTCCAGGGAGCACACTTCCAACCCACTGTATCTAAATTCACATGTCCCCAGCTCATCCTGAGCTAACTGAACAATGACCAGATAGAATATGTAAAGATGCTTTTTTGGAGGAGACTCAGGTTATTGTCTACCTTCCTTTTCACAGCAAATGCAGCTTTCTCTTGAGGGCTGTTACCACACAGAGATCCTAGGAGGCTTCCAGGAGTGGAGAAGACCTTTACTCAGACGTTCCAGGTTCTTGACCATGTCACAGAAAATAACAAGGACACATCAGGAATGAGTAGCAGAGCAAGAGATTACAACAAAGGAGAAAATATACACCTGAGAATGGGAGTGTAAGGGATCCCAAAGAGAGAGTGAGCCACCTCCTCTTGGTCTAGGAAGTGAACAATTATAGAGGGACAGTAGCCAGCAGCCTGAACTAGAGGTGAAGTCAGGATGAGACCATGCAAATTTGCACCAGTTTTCCTTGCATTTGCATGTTGCCCTCACATGTTCTTATCATGCTACTTCCTACATTGTATGTTTCATTAGGATCCCAAATCTCCACCCAGGATGTCTTACTATTATGATGAGGCTAGGGTCAGTTCTCAGTCACCAAAGTCTTTAATGTGCATGCCCCCTAAAGGAGTATTTCCTCCAGGTGCCTTGTGGTTATACTTGTGGTTTTGTTGCTTTTCCATCAGCCACTGGGCAAGCTATGGGCTAGAACACTGGCTGGGTTGCTCCTGAGTTTGTTCTGCATTTCAGTGGTTTATGGGCATTTCCCTTTTGAGACTGAGCATTCTCTTGTTATCCCTAAATTCTTATCTCAGTAGCAAACAGCTGCATGTCATCTCTTTGCTTTGGCAACAGATGTCAATTAACCACCACCCACCAGACACTAAGAGTCATGACTGCTCACAGGCCACAAGGTATTTTTTTGTGCAAATTCAGAAAAGGCTGTTTTTTTTTTGTTTTTTGTTTTTGCAGTACTGGGGATGGAACCCAGGGGCATTCTACCTCTGAGCTACACCCAAAAAAGGCTGTGGTGCATACCTGTAATCCTAGTACTTGGAAGACTGAGACAGGAGGACTACCAGTTTGAAGCCAGTGCAAGGTAATTTAACAAGATCCTGTTTCAAATTAAAATAGGACTGGGGGTATAGCTCAGAGGTAGAATGCCCCTGTGTTCAATCCCCAGCAACACACACACACACACGCACACACACATGAAGGCACATCTGCACCAGCATGCATGACTTGGTCCGTATAGTGAAGGCTGGCTTTCACTCCTATTATCATTTGAATCTTAAATGCCCCCCAAAGAGTTAAATGCTAAAGACTTGGTAGCCAGCCTGTGGAGCTATGGGGAACTAGTAGAACCTTTAAAAGGCATGGCCTAGTAAGAGGAAGTTAGGTCACTGGGGGTGTGACCTTGAAGGAGATATTGACCCCTCCCCCTCTCTCTTTGCTTCCTGGCAGCCATGAAGTGAACATACTTCCTCTGCCATGCACTCCTGCCATGATGACCTGTGCTGCCACAGGCCCAAAGAAACCATGCCAAGCAACCATGGTCTGAAACTATGAGCCAAAATAAACATTTTCCTTTCTAATTTAATTTTCTCAGGTATCTGGTTATAGCAATGGGAATTTAACTAGCACAATCTCCATTGGCCCTCTCATCCAGATTCTCCTGTGCACTGAACAACTGTACCCCATGGGTCCATAGGGACTCAACAATGAAAGAGTCTTGTCACTTATGACAGCATTCTAGGCTCCCTCAGGAAGGCCCACAGGACATCTGCATTTGCCAAAGATTTTATCTTGCTCTCCACCTACAGCGCCTGCTCTACCTGCCCCTAATACATATTTAGGGGTCACCCCCAGGGCCCAATCACATTCCCAGAGATCATGAACCCTGTTGTCTTTACCTCCAGCTTTCCCTTTCTCATGTATAGCTACCTCACCTTTCATCATTCCTTACTAGACCAATCTGGTTTCAGCTCTGCCCAACACTCCACCCTGCACCCTTAGGATCCACTGTGGCAAAATGAAAAACTAAAAAACACAATACAGGAGATGTGGGGGCAAGGCACTACCTCCAGTATTGATCCTACCCTACCGCATTAAGCAGGTAGCAGGAAGGACAGTCCAACCCTGCTTTTTCTTACTCCCAAATAGATGGCCAACTTCTGTTGAGTGGCCTCCAGATCTCCCCAACTAACCAAAGGCTATGCTCTTTATATTTCATCCCCAGATCCAGACAACTGAAGCAAAACCCAGTGAAGACCATCTTTGCTATTATTAAATTGAAACATTGCAGCCAAATGTGGTAGTACAGACCTGTAATCCCACTACTTGGGAGGTTAAAACAGGAGGATCACAGCTTCGAAGCCAGACTCAGCAACTTAGCAAGACCCTGTTTCAAAATGAAAAAATAAAAAGGGCTAAAGGTGTAGCTCAGAGGTAGAATGTCCCTGGGTTCAATCCCCAGCACCTCCGCAGCCGCTCAAAATTGAAACACTGATTTTTCATTTTCCCCCAGCATTCAAGACTCCCCCACACCAAGAGCACTAGCAGGTAGGTAACTAATACATGTACGACTAAGGACTCAGTGACATGGTGTCTCTCAGAGAAAGGGTAGGTTGCCCCAGACAAATTTCAGATCCTTTGCTTATAGCCACAGGGATAAATGCTAAAACCAAACCAAACTAAACAATTAGAACTCCAGGAGTCTTTCATCTGCTCTACATCTACACAATTTCATAAGTGTGTCCATCAAGAGGGAATCCCTGGGGAACATAAACATTTACATTGCCTCTCTTCAGCTGACAGAACAGTATGGAAAGTTAAAGCAACATCTTACAGTCATTCCAAAGTCAGTTCTTTGTGGAAGTACATAGTTATCCTTACAGGGATCTTAAAAATACTGGGAGCTCAGGCTCCTAAGTCAAAACATCTGGGTATAAATCTAACTCTAGCACTTATAATTTGAACTACAAATAAGCCCTATGGTATCACAGAAAATACACAGGTTCCAGACACTTGATGACTTGGATTAAATTCCTGTTCTCCTGCTTACTAGCTGTGTGACCTTCAGCAAGATACTGTGCCTTGGTTTCCTCATCTTTCTGTGGTACTGTAGATCATACCAAGGGGTATTCTCTTTTTTGTTACTGAGGATTGAACCCAGGGGCATTCTAACTCCAAGCTACCCCCCTAGCCCTTTTTATTTGAAATAGGGTCTCAGTAAATTGCTAAGGCTGGCCTACAACCTGTGATTCCCCATGTCAACCTCCCAAGTACTGAGATTAAGATATATGCCAAGATGCCCACTGGTGTGTTCTACCACTATACCCTCATATTTTTTTTATTTTTATATTTTGAAACAGGTTCTTGCTAATTTGTGGAGGTTAGCCTCAAACATGAAGTCCTCCTGCCTCAGCCTCACAAGAACTGGGATTATACATATGCACCACTGTGCACAGCTAGTTTCCTCATCTTTGAGAATTATAATCATTCTTCTAACACCAGGCTGATAAGAGGCTTAAATAAGAACAGGTGTTACTTGGAGGTAGAATGCCCCTGAGTTCAACCTCCAGTACCAAAAAACAAAAACAAAAAACTGTTAACAAATTTAAATAATGCCATAAGTAGTTAAATATTTACTATTTCTTTGGTATTGAATTTCCTTTGGTAAAATATTAATGAGGAAAACAGCTGTTACTGAATATTCAATCTCCCAGAGGAACACGTTAATGACTCATTTTTAAAGCTGGACAGCTTCGCACATAATCTGTTCAAGGAATAGGAACAGTTCAAGGAATAGTCTTTTCTCAATTATCATTTTATAAAATGAATATAAATCTCCAATTAGTGTGCTCCCAAGATGGAAATGGCCTTTTGACATTGTAATAATGTTTGTTGTAAGAAATTCAGGCATGCAACCTACTGTATTACAGAAGAAATGGGGTACAGAATTTCAATTTTGCAAGATTAAAAATGTTCTGTGGGATGGATGGTGATTATGGTTGCACAAAAATAAAAATGTCCTTAATACCACTGAACTGGACATGTAAAGATGATTGGAACAAGGTGGGCATGGTGGCCCTCTCCTATAATCTCAGTATTCAGGAGGCTAAGACAGGAGGATCACAGGTTCAAGGCCAGTCTCAGCAACTTAGTGAGACCCTGCTTCAAAATAAAAATAAAAGGGGCTGGGGGTGTATCTTAGAGGTAGAATGCCCCTGGGTTCAATCCCCAGTACAAAAAAAATTTATTGAAATGGTAAATTGCATGCTGTGCATATTTTATCACACATTTACAAATAACTTTTTTAAACGGGAGGCTCACCCTTGAATCCCACTGCTTGCATTAGCATATAGAATTTGTTCATTCATTCAACAGATATTTATGCCTGCTATGTGCCAAGCACATTTCTAAGTGAAAAGAATACATTAGTGAACGGAACAAAATCTTTCCCTTTGTGAAGCTTACTTCTAATGGAAGAGAAAGAAAATGCACAAATAAATAGGAAAATGTGAAGGAAGGAAGGAAGGGAGGAAGGAAATGAAAGAGAGAAAGAGTATTTTAAAATAACTGTATCTGTACTGAACATGTACAAACTTTTCCTGTCGTTATTTTCTAAACAATATAGTATAACAGCTATTTATATGCATTTAAACCATATTTGGTATTTAAAGTAATCTAGAGATTATTTAAATTATACAGGAGAGCTAGGAGCAGTAGTTTGTGCCTGTAATCTCAGTACATGGGAGACTGGGACTGGAGGATTGCAGATTCAAGGCCAGTTTCAGCAACTTAGCAAAACCCTTAGCAATTTAGCAAGACCCTGTTTCAAAATTAAAAATTAAGTTGGGTATGGTGGAACACACCTGTAATCCCAGTACTTGAGAAACAGACAGCAGGATCACAGGTTCACAGCCAGCCTTAGCAACTTAGCAAGTTCCTCTGCAACTTACTGAGAATCTGTTTCAAAAATAAAATAGGTTTCTCAACAAGACACCAAAAACACAAGCAACTCAAAGGAAGATCAATACATGGGATTGCATTAAACTGAGGAGCTTCTGTACAACAAAGGAAACTATCAAGAACCTCAACAAAGAGCCCACAGAATAGGAGAAAATTTTTGCTAGCTACTCTTCTGATAGAGGACTAATATATAGAATATACAGAGAACTCGAGAAACTCACAGCTAGGAAAACAATTAACCCAATCAAAAATGGGCAAAGGATCTAAATAGACACTTCACAAAAGAAGAAATACAAATGGCCAATAAATGTATGAGGAAATGCTCCACATCATTAGCAATCAGAGACATGCAAATCAAAACTACCTTGAGATTTCACCTAACCCCAAACAGAATGGCAATCATCAAGAACACAAACAACAAATGCTGGTGAGGGTGTGGAGAAGTGGGAACCCTAATACATTGTTGGTGGGATTGCAGATTAGTGCAACCACTTTGGAAAACAGTATGGAGGATCCTCAGACAAATGAGAATGAACCTACCCTATGATCCAGTAATACCACTTCTGAGTATCTACCCAAAAGAATGGAAACCAAACTACCAGACAGATGCATGTGTATCTATGTTTATAGTTGCACAATTTGCAATTGCCAAACTATGAAACCAGCCAAGATGTCCATCAACAGATGAATGCATTACAAAACTATGGGATATGTACACAATGGAATTTTACTCAGCCATAAAGAAGAACAAAATCATGTTATTTGCAGGGAAATGGATGGAACCGGAAAACATTATGTTAAGTGAGATTAGTCAGTCACAAAAAGTTAAAAATTGTATGCTCTCCCTAATATGTAGAAGCCAGGGAGAAAATGGGACATAAGAGGGACTCCAGATGAAGAAGTAAAAACTTTAGGTGAGCAAAGAAGTTGACTTAATGGAAGGTGATGGGGGGAGGGGGGACATCCTAATGCACAGGATGTACTTTCACAAACATATCAAAGTCAATCACTAAACTGAACTTGAGAAGGGGGGAGGGCAAGGGACTGGGGGAGGAATTGGGGAAAGGTTAAATGAGAAATGTATGCATGTATGCCTTTATCAGCTTGTACCTAACAAAGATGTATGACTACAATGCACCAATTAAAAATAAATAAATAAATAAAATAGGGCTTGGGGTATATCTCAGAGGTATAATGCCCCTGGGTTCAATCCTCAAAACAAAAATGAAAATTAAATAAAAATAAAGTATACAGGGGAGGTTTACAGCCTTTATGCAAATGCTATGCTACTTTACATAAAGGCTCCAAGCATTCTGGAATTTTGGTATCCTTGGGGGGTGGTTTTAGAACCAATCCTCTATGGATACCAAGGGACAACAGTATAAGGAAGGCTGCACTGATAAGATGACATTTGAGTAGAGATCTCAAAGAAATCAGAAAGCAAGTTATGCAAATATCTGAAAGAGGATTCCAGGCCAGGGATATAGCCAATGCCATGGTCCTAAGGCAGAAGTATACTTGGCATGTTCAAGGAACAACAAAATAAAAAAGTGTGGCTGGAATGGGGTAAGTTTAGGAAGAAGAGAGAGAAATGAAGTCAGAGAGAGATGGAGGGGCACAGATCACATAGGTCTTTGAAGACGATAAAAAGGACTTTGTGGCCAGGTGCAGTGGTGCACGCCTATAATCCTAGCAACTCTAGAGGCTGAGACAGGAGGATCACAGGTTTGAGGCCAGCCTCAATAATTCAGTGAGACCCTGTCTAGAAATAAAATACAAAGGGTTGTGATGTAGTTCAGTGGTAGAGCACCCCTGGGTTGAATCTCTAGTATGGGTCGGGGAGGGGGCTTTGGATTTTATTCCAAGTGAGAAGAGAAACTATTAATCAGAGAAAGAATTTGATATGACTTGAGGTTAAAAGGATCTCTCTGGCTGCTGCATTCAGATTAGACTGAAAGAGAGCAAGGCAAGAAGCAGGGAAAGAAATCAGGAGGCTATCATAATAATCCAAGTATAAAATAATGGTATGGTGACTGTGAAGATTATATCCAGCTGGGCGTGGTGGTGCACGCTTGTAATCCCAGCATTTGGGAGGCTGAGACCAGAGGATCCGGGTTCACAGTCGGCCTCAGCTACCTAGTG
The DNA here is from genome assembly GCA_004027655.1 of Graphiurus murinus. Taxonomy (NCBI): domain Eukaryota; kingdom Metazoa; phylum Chordata; class Mammalia; order Rodentia; family Gliridae; genus Graphiurus; species Graphiurus murinus. Next base: position 41,318 of record PVLC010004808.1, on the reverse strand, counting down.
AGGCACTCCACAACTTAGTGAGAGCCTGTTTCAAAATAAAGAATTAAAAAATAGGGCTGGAGGTATAGCTCGGAGGTAGAATGCCCCTGGGTCCAATCCCTAGTACCACAAAAAAATAAATAAAATAAAATAAAAAGGGTCAATCTTAGTCAGTGCAGTATAAGGTAGTAGAATTCCTGGAAGCCAGTTCTGTGTTGAGGTGGCTAGCCACTGTATGGAAGTAAGTACCAAACATGTAATTGTGTCGTCAAATCCAAAATAAATGTCAATCCAATCCAACTCTCCCTTTGCTTTCCCTCAAATGTCCACTGTCACCCAGTGCCAACCCCACCATGAGGGAAGAGTAATACAGGGGAATTTGAAGTGGAAAGAGGCAGTGGCCTTGACAATTTCCATTAAAATGTTTTACTTTTGCCAATTTTACAAAAGTCCATGACCATGATATGTCACTATTAGGGTCTTGTAAGGAGTTGCTGCAAGTGAGGGACTCCCACGCTTAAGCTGCACTAGCTTCACAGTAAATCTGCTACTGGATATAGAATGTGAGAGAAAGACAGCGGAGCTCTGAGATAGAGTACTTCCCCAGCATGTGCGAGGCACTGGGTTCCAGCCCCAGCAAAAATAAAATAGAAAATAGAGAGCTGGGTGTAGTGGCACATGCTTGTGATCCCAGTACTTGGGAGACTGAGACAGGAAGAGCACAGGTTCAAGCATAGCCTCAGCAACCTAGCGAGACCTGGTTTCAAAAGGATAGAATAAAAAAGATTGGGGGTGTAATTCAGAGGTAGAATGCCCCTGGATTCAATTCTTCGTACCAAAAAGGGAGGGAGGGGTATAGAAAGCAAGCAGTCAGGGAAGATGACAAAGTTTTTGAGTCTGAGCAACTGGATGAATGGAGATGCCATTTACTAATATGTAGAAGATTAAGAGAATTTTTTTAGGACAAAAATCAGAAATTCAGTGTGGGACAAGAAAAGTTCAAGATGTCCATTAGACAGGTAAAGGAGATATCAAGTAAGCAGTTGGATATATGAATGCAGAGTTCAGGAGAAAGGTGACCAAAGAAGTATATGAGGGAGACAATGTGTGTGTGTGGGGGGGGGGGGTGTTTGAAGCAATGAAATTAAATGTGAAACAAGAAGAGAGAGAGAGAAAATTGTGGACCAGGTCAGAAATCTTGGGAAACTCTATTGTTGGGGAAAGGAAGAGGAATGAAAAAATGAGACCAAGAAAGGAAGGAAACACTTCAAATAATGCTCTGTCCATATATGAATGTGTCACTATCAGTCTCACTAATAGGTACAGAGAAGGAGGCAATGGGCTAGGATACAGAGAGAAATACACACAGTTCATGTATGTTTCTATCACTTTGAATCTCTGTGATGTATAACTGCAATGTACCACTAAAAGTATAAATTTTTGTAGTACTGAGGATTGAACCCTCCAAGCTATGTCCCAGGCCTGTTTTATTTTGTATTTTTTTAATTTTTTTTTTTTCGATACTGGGGATTGAACTCAGGGGCATTCTACCTCCGAGCTACACCCCCAGTCCTATTTTTTATTCTTTATTTTGAAACCGAGTCTCACTAAGTTGCGGAGTGCCTCACTAGGTAGCTGAGGCTGGCCTCCAACCCAGATCCTCTGGTCTCAGCCTCCCGAATGCTGGGATTACAAGCGTGTGTCACCACGCCCGGCTGTATTTTTTTAATTTTTGAAACAAGATCTTACTAAGTTGCTGAGGGCCTTGCTAAGTTGCTCGGGTTGGCTGTAAACCTGTGATCATCCTGTCTCAGTCTCTCAAGTACTGGGATTACAGATATGGGCCACCACATTCAGCTAAAAGTATAATTAAAATAAAAAATAGGCTGGGCGTGGTGGCCCATATCTGTAAGCCCAGTACTTGGGAGGCTGAGACAGGAGTATCACAGGTTCGCAACCAGCCTCAGATACTTAGTGAGGCCCTCTGCAACTTAGTGAGACCCTGTTTCAAAAATAAAGAATTAAAAATAGGGCTGGGGGTGTAGCTCAGAGGCAGAATGCCTCTGGATTCAATCCCCAGTACCGAAAAAAATAAAAAATAAAAATAGAAATAAAAAATAGAAAGGAGCTAATGAAGTCAATATAAATCAGGAGAGTATGGGGTCCTGAAAAATAAGTGAAAAAGTGTTTCAAAGTAGAAGGAGTGATCAACTATTTCAAGTAATGTGAGGAAAGATAATTCAACATCAGAGTTAGCATCACTCAAATCAGTGGGAACAGAGAACTTGTAAAGAGTCCATTGGAGTAAGCCAAAGAGAATGGGAAGAGCAGAGCTGGATCATACTTTGTGGTTGGGAGCCTGCTTTTCTCAGTAAAAGCTTTTGAAGTTTTCCTTTATCAGCACATATAGATCTACTTTGTTGTTTTTTAAAGTTGTTTAAGGTAAGCAGTACCATAGTTTATTTACCCAGTTCTTTTGATGGATATTTAGGCAATTATCTTCTTGGCACTTATAAACAATGCTGCAATGAATATATTTGAACATATTTTTTGTGCATGTGCAAAAGACAGACTTCCAAATTCTGGAACCAGAAAATAAAGAATATGTACATTTTCAGTTGTGATGAGTATCACCAAATTGCCCTCCATTGACTCTCTCACCCTTGATATATAAGAATGCCTTTTTCCCACACCCTTTTAAACACTGGATACTAATAATCTTATAATCATTTCTACCCTGATAGTTCTTTTTTAAAGTAGCAACGTTATGTCTTTGGCTACTGGTGAAGCAAAATAGCTTTTCGTGTTTATTTCCATTTATATTTTTCTTTTGCATTACAATTGGGATTTTAGCCAATTTTTCTAATTGAGCATATGCCTTCTTTGTATTTTAATCAATTTGTTAGAATCGTGTCATATATGTGGCAACTATTTCTTCCAAAAATATTGTTTGACTTTCAACAATGTTTGTGGTATTTTAATTGAGTTTTTAAAAATGCTAAGCTCTCATTATCTCCTTTTAATGGTTTTTGTCTTTGGTGTCACACCTGATTGTTTTTTAACAAAAGCTACGGAAATAGATTTTAAGATTATTAACCCAAAGCCTAGAGACAACACGAACCCTTTTCATAGCTAATCAGACATCTGCAATGGGGACAGAATTATCTGCTCCCCACCCCCAACTTTAATCAGAATGTTTTTCTCTTTATGTTATTGGCAAAAACCACTGCCTAATTGAGACTTCTGCATGTTCAATGAATGCTTCTGTATATTTGGCCCAACAATGCCCAGGGACTAATGGGACCTTGTGCTTTCTCTAACAGAGAGGAGTACAAACACGAGTAAGAGCCCATTATGAGCTTTTTTAAGTCTTTTATAAAATCAACATTTTCAGAATGTGAATTGCATCAAATGGTGTAACAATGCAGTTTTCTGATTTAGAATGTATTTTAGTTTGTTCCATTTGAAAAGCAGAGTTGAAATGAAGTAATTCCATTCCAAAATGTGTGTGTGTGTGTGTGTGTGTGTGTGTGTGTGTGTGTATGCACGCGTGCCTGCACGTGTTTTACTGGGGATTGAACCTTGAGTATTCTACCTCTGAAATTTTTTTGCTTGTGAATTTTTTTTGTGATACTAGAGATTGAACCCAGGGGCATTCTACCTCCAAGCTACACCCTTAACTCTTTTATTTTTTATTTTAAAACTGGGTCTCGCTACGTTGTTGAAGTTGGCCTCAAATCTGTGATACTCCTGTCTCAGCCTTCCAAGTACTGCTATTGCAGGTGTGTGCCATCATGTCCAGATTATTTGATTTTATTGAAAAATATAGACTAATCTTGAACCCATGAGCTTAAGGGATCCTCCCACCTCAGCTTCTTGAGTAGCAGGGACTACAGGTGTGCTCCACATGCCCAGCTTGAGTTGACTTTAATCACTAACAAAATTACTTGAACAACTCAGTTCATATCAAAATTCTCTTGTGTTGGCTTTTAGATTTTAAGGAGTTCATAGCCAGGTATGGTGGTGCATGCCTGAAATACTCCTACTTGGGAGGCTGAGACAGAAGGATCACAGGTTCGAGACCAGCCTCAGCAACTTAGTGAGGCCTCAGCAATCTAACAAAACCCTGTTTTCAAACCAAACTTTTTTTTAAGGTTAGGGGTTTAGCTCAGATGTAGAATTCCCGTGTACCCACAAAAAATAATAATAAAGGAAGTTCAACTTGCAGTATATAAATACAGATATTCAAGAGGTGAATTTTTAATTCGATATTCTCCAAAATAAGGAAAATGAAATAGATAATCTAGACTTCAAGTACTGCAAAAGAAGTTTACAAAATCTTCCAGATCACAAGAAAAGGTAAATTGTTAAAATATCAAAACGCAGAGACAGGTTGTTCAAGCATTCCTGATAGGGAAGCAAAACCAAACAAAAGAATGTGCTCTATTTAAAATTTTCCCTCAGGCTGGGTTGTAGCTCAGTGGTAAAGCTCTTGCCTTGCAAGCATAACACCCTGGTTTCAATCTCCAGTATCAAGAAAATTTTAAATAAAAATAAACAAAAATTTCCTTCATCTTTATTACCTGAGATGGGTGGTTATGAGATTATCATATCCAAGCCAGTTAGAATTTATAACAAGAAATTATCCAATTCCCAATAGCAACAACCCACATAAAATATCTAGGACTAGCCAGGTGTGGTAGCACACACTTGTAATCCCAGTACTTGGGAGGCTGAGAAAGAAGTATCACAGGTTCACAGCTAGCCTCAGCTACTTAGTGAGACCCTGTTTCAAAATAAAGAATAAAAAATCTGGCTGGGGGTGGAGCTCAAAGGTAGAATGCTCCTGGGTTCAACACTCAGCACCAGATAACAAAAACAAATCCAGTACTAAACAATAGGAAGATTCAATATTATAACAATGTTTCCTTTCCATAAATTGATCTAGAAAGCCTACACAAACCCAACAAAAATTTCAAAAAGAAATTCTCTAAAGGACCTCTATAAAGAAACCTGAAAAACTCCATTGTAGGACATAAAATTAAAAATTAAAAATACAGATCACCTAGACATATTTTGTTTGTTTGTTTATTAGATGAGTCTTGCTATGTTGCCCTGATTGGACCTAAACTCCTAGGCTCAAGGGATCTCCTCCCTCAGCTTCCCCAGTAACTGTGACTACAGGAGTGCACCACCAAGCCAAGCTAGTGACATGCCTTGTTCTTAAATAGGAAGACTCAACATTATAGCAATGTTTGTTTTCCATGAATTGATCTAGAAAGCCTACACAAACCCAACAAAAATTTCAAAAAGAAATTCTCCAAAGGTAGAGATGAAGAACTTGAAATAATTATCATTAAAATGCATTAAATTAGCAGGTGCAGAGGTGCACGCCTGTAATTCTAGTACTTGGGAGACTGAGATAGGAGGACCGAAGGCTGGAGGCCAGTCTCAGCAACTTAGCGAGGCACTCAGCAACTTAGCAAGATTTTGGTTCAAAATAAAAAATAAAAGGATTGGGGGTGTATTTCAGAGGTGGGATTCCCCTGAGTTCAATCCCTAGTACCAAAAAATGCATTAAATTCTGAAAAAAAAGAAGGAAAATAAGTGGGGATTGAGTCTACCTACTCTCTCAGTGAAATAGCAAAGTCAGCAGTTGAGAGTGAAAATGGGGGAGGTGGTGAAGAAACTTGAGGAGAGATGAGAAATGTGTATTGTGAGATTCCCAGCAGGTATGGAATTATCCAGAGCTGTTTAACTAATTCCTGCATGATTCTGGCCCCTCTTAAAGGCATTCCACATACTGATTAATGGTGTTGGGTTGCAATCTCAAGGTGATCCGAGGTTTTGTATCAATGTGTCTGAATTATGTACTGATGACAATGAGACTTGTCTCAGTGTGACACCTGCCCCTTCCCACCAACGGCTACTATCTTTGAGGCTGGAATATACCCATGTGACTGGCAAAATATTTTTAAAAAACAGCAACTTGAAATCAAGTACAGTGGCCCATGCCTATAATCCCAGTACTTGGGAAGTTGAGACAGTAGGATCCCAGGTTTAAGGCCAGCCTCAGCAACTTAGCAAGACCCTGTTTTAAAATAAAATAAAAAGGGCTGGGAGCCGGGCGTGATGGCGCAGGCTTGTAATCCCAGTACTTGGGAGGCTGAGACTGGAGGATCCGGGTTCACAGCCAGCCTCAGCTACTTAGTGAGGTTATCTACAACTTAGTGAGACCCTGTTTCAAAATAAAAATTACAAAATAGTACTGGGGGTGTAGCTCGGAGGTAGAATGCCCCTGGGTTCAATTCCCAGTACAGCAAAAAAAAAAAAAAAAAAAAAAAAAAAGGACTGGGAGTATAGCTCAGAAGTAGAGTGCCAGTGAGTTTAATCCCTAATACCATAGAAAACAACAAAAACCCAGCAACTGAGACTCCATTTTGGACTCTAGTCCTTCATTGTTCAATGTTCATGTCTCTGGTGTGTGTGTGTGTGTGTGTGTGTGTGTGTGTGTGTGTGTGTGTATGTGTGTGTGAATTTAACCCAGAGGCATTCTACCTCTGATCTACACCCCAGTCCCATTTTATTTTTATTTTCTAACAGGGTCTTGCTAGGTTAATGAGTCTCACTATTTGCTGAGGCTGTCCTTGAATCTGCAATCCTCCTGTCTCAGCCTCCCAAGTACTGGGATTACCGGCATGTACCACCACTCTCAGTTTATATCTCTGGTTCTTGAGCCAAGTGAGCAATCCCCCCGCCACACACACACACTATAATGCAATCCCACCTATGTAAGAAAGGTATATGCACACATATACATTACAAGTATGTAAAAGCATGGAAAATAGATAGGAATCATGCCCACTGATCTCTTAACAGTGGTTACCTCTAAAGAAGGGACTGGGATTCAGGATATAGGTAGAGGGAAGGAAGTTAATTAAGGATTTTGCTCTGCATACTTCTATAACGTTTGAATCTGTTATGATGAGGATGTACTCATGTACTGCCCATGTAATTAAAAAAGACACAAAGTAGTTCTCGTGATATTTCTTTAAGAGCAATTCCACAACCTGCTTTCTGATGTTTTGACAAATAGAACCACAAACACAGTGGACTTTCAATCACATATTATACTTCATTCGGTAAGCATTTCTTAAGTCTCTGATGTGTGCCAAATGCCTGCTGTTCATTGAGATTAACAGACAAGGCAGCTCACCTGCCTGGGTGACTGCTGAAGCCAGCTGAATCCCAGGAGCTGTCAATGTGGCCCTTTTGAAGACACATGGATCAATCATGTGTGATTGATGGTTACTAATAAAATAAGTTAATGTCTATCACAGTAATGTCAAAAGTGAGAGAATACAACAGAGGCAGAAAATATGAATTTAATGATGCAAGAAAAAAGAAGAAAAAGCAAACACCATTGGAAAAATCCAACATGTCTCTCGTAAAACTATAGCCTAAAGCCTTTCTAGCTCTTGGAAGCAGCTGTGGAATAAGCTGAGCTCTCACTTGGACTCTGTGGTCTGCCAAAGAAGAAACAGATCTATGGAACTCTGGACTTTTCCATCTGTATCATCACAGACAGAGATCAGAGAGTGGCAGCACATTCCAGATAACTGGTGAGGACTGCAGGAACCATAGATTTGGTGATAAATATCTGAATCCCCCCTTGCTTGGGGGAGAACTGGGAATTACAAGACCAGAGCCAGAGAGAGACATCTACCAGAGGCTGCTAGAAACCTGAAGGTCACCAGGCATGGTGATGGGCACACCTGTAATCTCTGTACTTGAGAGGCTGAGACAGGAGGATCATGGATTCAAGGCCAGCCTCAGCAACTTAAGGAAGCCCTCCGCAACTTAGGGAGACCCTGTTTCAAAATTTAAACAATTTTTTAAAGGGCTGGAGATGTAGCTCAAAGGCACTGGGTAGGAGAAAGCTGAGCTTGAATTACCAGGATGACCTGGCACAGGCCCAGACCTGAGGAGTCAGAGGCAAGATTCGGATGGAGCCAGGAGTTGGAGCTGCCTCTCCCTCAGCTCCTCTGCCCCATCTCTTTGAGCCACAAAATTCCCTTCTCGAGGTCCCCTTTCTGTCCTCTGGACTCCATTTATGACACTGATATTCCTGCTACAACCTTGGCCCTTCTCCACCGAGCACCTGGCTCACTGCCTTGAGATCCCTGGGGAAAAGCCCGAGTCAACCCAGCTCCAGGGGCTGCCACCCACTTTGCGCTGGTTGCTTTGGTGGGGGAAGGCCAGCATCAGAATCTCACTAACAGGCCCTGGCAAAGCCCTGTCTGAGTAGTTTTCCCTTTCCAACATGCTTTCTGGTTACAAATCTTGGCAGGAGTATTTCTCAGTGTAAATTCCCAAATTTGTATTCCTGATTAGGGATTGACTCCTTGTTAATTTAAGACTTGAATACTTCTGGGGAAGCTGACAAGACAAAATTTCTGAGTATTTATATTTGACAAAAAGACCCTGGACTCTTTTGAAAGAGACCCCAAGCTAGGCATCATGGCACATGCCTGTAATCCCAGTATTGGGGTGGGGGGAGGGCTAAAACAGGAGGATTGCAGGTTGGAGGCCAGCCTCAGCAACTTAGTGAGGCCCTGTTTCAAAGAAAAAATAAAATAAGACTGGGGGTATACCTCAGAGTTAGAACACCTCTGGGTTCAATCTCCAGTACCCACCCCCCCGCCCACACACACAAGAAAATAAATAGACCTCAGACCCCCCGAGGTCCTGCTCATACAACCAGTCAGTTTCTTTCTTTATCACCTCATTACTGCAACAGGCAGAGTCCAAGAGATGATTCTGAAAACAGGACCCTGTCAGGAAAGGCTGGCTTCAGAGGGCCTCTGAAGAGGATGGTAGACAAAGCATAAGAGTAGACCCTGTTTCCAAATAAAAAATAAAATAAGGCTAGGGGCATAACCCAGAAGTAGAAGGCCCCTGGTTTCCATCCCTAGTATAAATAAATAAATAAATAAATAAATAAATAAATAAATAAATAAATAAATAAGCCAGAGGTATAGCTCAGAGGTGGAATGCCCCTGGGTTCACTCTCCAGTACCAAAAATAAAAACGAGAATTAAAAGAGACAGTACCACTGAAGACTTAGCACAATGTCCAGCACATAGGAAGCACTTAGCCAATATCACCTAATCTAGAGACACTGAGGCTAAGGAGGTTCCGACAAGGAGGAACAGGGGAATGAAGGGAGATCAGAAGACTCAGATCAACTTTGCCTAATTCCCACTTTTCTTCTAAGGTCTGTCTTAAGTATTTTAGGTGTTTAACCGAAAACATATTTGCATGATTTGTAATTACTCATTTCCAGTCCCAGTTCTGATCTTGTTTAGCTATGTGACCTTGGGTAAGTCTCCTAATTTCTTCATGCCTCAGTTTTCCCAAAGGTGAAAGTAGATGGTTACTGTAGAAAATTGTTCAGGTCATTCCTATTCTAACATTCTGGTTCTAGTTTATACTTTTGTCTTTTCCTTTGGGAAAGTGTTCTAGGTTGAAGTATGTCTCCCAGAAAGATATGTTGAAGTCTTACCCCCTGCCCTGTACTTGTAAATGTGAGTGATCTTATTTCAAAATAATTACTATTATAATCAAGTTAAGATGAGATCATTAGGGTGAGCTCCAATCCAAATGACTGGTACCCTTATAAGAATAGAAGAGCCCGGCGTGGTAGTGCATGCCTGTAATCCTGTAATCCCAGTACTTGGGAGGCTAAAATAGGAGTATTGCAGGTTCAAGGCCAGTCCCAGCAACTTAGTGAGACCCTAATTTAGCAAGAGCCTGCTTCAAAAATAATAATAGATAATTAAAAATGACTTGGACATCCAAGTGTGGTGGCGTACACTTGTAATCCCAGTATTTGGAAGGCTGAGACCAGAGAATCGAGGTCATGGCCAGCCTCAGATACTTAGTGAGGCCCTCCAGAACTTAGTGAGACCCTGTTCCAAAATAAAGAATAAAAAATAGGGCTGGGGGTATAGCTTGGAGGTAGAATGTCCCTGAGTTCAATCCCTAGTACTGCAAAAAAAAAATGGCTTGGAGGTAGAATGCCCCTGGATTCCATTCCTGGTACCAAAAAGAAAAAAAAAAAAAGGAGGAGGACACATGAAGAAGACAGTCATGTGATGGTAGAGGCAGATATTGGCCTGTTTTATCTATAGGCCAAGGAATACCAACAACAGCAAGAAAACAAAGAGAAGCTAGGAAGAGGAAAGGGAAGATTGTCCCCTACAGTTTTCAGAGGGACCAGGCCCTAAAGACAACTTGACTTGGGGCATATTGACTCCAGAACTGGAAGAAAACAAATTTCAGTTGTTTTATATTTTTTTAGGTATTTTAAGTGTTGGGGATTGAACCTAGTGGCATTCTACATCCAAGCTATACCCTCAGCCTTTTAAATTATTTTTATCTTGAAATAGGGTCTCACTGAGTCATTGAGGCTGGCCTCAAACCTGTGATTCTCCTGTCTCAACTTCCCAAGTATTGGGATCACAGGCATGTGGCACCATGCCTGGCTCCTCTGAACCACTGTGTGTGTGTGTGTGTGTGTGTGTGTGTGTGTGTGTGTATGTTGCTGGGGATTGAACCCAGGGACATTCTATCTCCAAGTTACACCCCCAGCCCCATTTTATGTTTTGTTTGGGAACAGGGTCTCCCTAAATTCTGAGTGTGTAGTTCAGTGCCTATCATATGCAAAGCTTTGAACCTGTGATCCTCCTGTGTCAGCCTCACAAGTACTGGAATTACAGGTGTGAGCCACCGCACCCAGCTAAACTTCAGTTGTTTTAAGCTACACAGTTTGTGGTTCTTTGTGAGGGCAGCTCCGGGAAATTAATCCAGAAAGTTTTCCCTAAAATGTTGTCTGTCTTGTCTGATTGAACTATCTTGTCTATCTTGTTTCCAGGGGTCCTACCTACTTTTATATGTCCATTTGTAATTAAAGTTTATGCATAGCATTCTAAATCCCTGATTTAGCAATTTCATTAAATTATAAAAATCAATGCATAATATAACAGATATTTGGAAAATGTAAATTGCCAGAGGATTATAGCAATGTCTATACTAATCAAGATGTCATAAGAAAGGTCATGCATGTTTATCAATTAATTAGAATCATACAATCAACAGAATTAAGAGTACTTCCTTGGGGAACCTAAAATAAACAAATAACTACAATGTTTTCATTAGGGTTGGTAGTGTTCTTTGAACCTATTTGAGTGCTAGAAATTGATGTACAAATTAAATGGCTTCACAGTTTATATTTGATATTCAGAAGAGATTTAGACCATTAAAGAAAAGTGTTTTAGCTGGGCATGGTGGCGCATGCTTGTAATCCCAGCATTTAGGAGGCTGAGACTGGAGGATCCAGGTTCGCGGCCAGCCTCAGATGCTTAGTCAGGCCCTCTGCAACTTAGTGAGACCCTGTTTCAAAATAAAGAATAAAAAAAATTGGGCTGGGGCTGTAGCTCAGAGGCAGAATGCCCCCAGGTTCCATCCCCAGTAGGGCAAAAAGAAAAAGAAAAGTGTTTTAAAACATATCATGGGGCTGTGAGTATAATTCAGTGGTAGCATTCATGCCTGGCATGTGTGAGGCCCTGGGTTCCATTCCAATCATGAAAATAATGTATTGTGTTGTTGAAAAATGGTGCATACAATGCTATGTGAAGAAAGCGAGCTGTAACTCATTCCAAATCTTGAAAAAAACAATGTTTTAAAGACTCACCAGGTGCAGTGGCATACACCTATAGTCACAGTACTTGGGGCTGAGACAGGAGGATCGCAAGTTCAAGGCCAGCCTCAGTAACTTACTGAAACCTTTATGCAAAAATAAAAAATAAAATTGGCCAAGGGTGTAGTTCAGTAGTAAAATGCCCCTGACTTTAATCCAAAGTACTAAAAATAAACAGATAGATAATCATTTCCATATTCCTATGAGGTATGAAAAATTCTTGAACATTCAGAGAGGACAGAGGGTGTAGTTCAGTGCCTATCATATGCAAAGCCTAACATCACAAAAAAAGTTCAGAGGGTTTGACTGAAAAGGTACCAATTTCTAGATCAGGGGTTGCCAAACTGTAACTCACAGGTCATACCACCACTGGTTTTTATACAGCCCAGGAGCTAAAATTATTTGTATATATTTAAATGTTTGGGAATTTTTTAACAAAGAATAGTTTGTGACACATTAAAATTATATGAAATTCAAATTTCAGTATCCAAAAATAAAGTTTTCTTGGAACGCAACCTTTCTCCCTCATTTATTTATATACTTTTTGTGGATGGTTGTATCTATTTCCTATTGATATGTAACAAATTATCACAACCTTATGGGCTTAATGTAACACAAATTTATTATCTCAGTTTTGGCAGGTCAGAAATCTGGGTAGGATTTTGGCAGGCTCTCTGTTTGGGGCTGAAATCAGTGTTACCTGAGGCTGCAGTCTTATCTGGAGCTCAACGTCCTTTTTTTGGTACTGGAGATGGAACCCAGGGGCTACACGCCCAGCCCTATTTTATTTTGAAACAGGGTCTTGCTAGGTTGCTGAGAGTCTCTCTAAGTTGCTTAGTGCTAACTTTGTCCCTGAGATCCTCTTGTCTCTGTCTCCCAAGTACTGGGATTACAGTATAGTTTCCCCTTATTGCTGTGGTAAATTGCCACAAGTTTAGTGTCTTAAAAGAGCACACTGTAATAATTGTAGAGGTCAAAAATCTGAAATGGGTTTCACAGGACCAAAGCCAAGGTTTGACAAGGCTTTACTCCCTATAGAAGATCCCAGGAGAATCCCTTACCTTATTTCCTTTTACACCTTCTAGAGCATAGATTCCTATACTTATTTTGCTTACCACCCCCTTTTCAGAAAATGATTACTCAGAACCCCCCTGAAATCTACCTTCTTCTTCTTTTTTCTTTTTTTCTTTTTGGTACTGAGAATTGAGCCCAGAGGCATTCTATCTCTGAGCTACACCCTTAGCCTTTTTTATTTTTTATTTTGAAACAGGATCTCACTAAGTCGAAGAGGGTCCCCCTAAGTTGCTGAGGCTGGTCTCGAACCTACGATCCTCCTGTCTCAGCCTCCCAAGTACTGGGATTACAGCCATGTGCCACCATGCCCATCTCAAGGTCATCTTTTAAGGATACAAGATTGTCACTAGAATTCAGTTCCTTGCAGTGGCAAGACTGAGTACTGTGGTACAGGTCACCCCAGGGCTGCCCTTAGCTCCTAGAGACTGCCTACATTCCTTGACTTTTGGCCCTCTTGTCTTCATAGTAAACAAGAAATAGTCTCCTTCACATTAAACCTCTTTGAATCTCTCTAATTGGGAAGAACAACATTTCTTTTAAAGGCTCACTGATTAGGTCAAATCTACCATCGTGTCAACATTCGCACTACTATAATCCAAAACAACTGACCACATAATTTTGAGAAAAGAAGGTTTATTTGCTCTTTTTTTTATATATTTTAGGGTTCCATCCATATGAGGCTGGTGTCTGCAGAGCTCAGTGGGGCATGGAAACGGGAAGCAGAGAGAGGAAGAGAGCAAGGGCTCTACTCTACTCTCACATCCTGGAAGCTGGAAGCAAGAGAGAGCAAGCAAGCAAGAGGATTCAAAGACAAAAGCACAGTACCCAAGTCTACACCCCCAGGAACCCACCTTCTCCAGCCATACCCCACCAGCCTGGCCTAGGTTACCACCTAGTAAATGCATTACAATGGATTTATCCACTTATGAGACTGCAACCCTCATGACTTAATTGCATCAACTGTGAACATTAATACATGAGCTCTTCAGGGGACATTCTATACCTAACCATAATACCTACCAAGGAAAATCCCCCTATCTTAAAGTCAATTGACTTGGGACCTAATTATATCTCTGAAATCCCTTCACAACAGTGCCTAGATTAGTATTTGAACTGAGATATGGTATGTGTACATCAGGGGCCAGGAATTTTAGAGGTCATCATAGAATTCTGTGTATCACACTGCTTTCTCTCTACAGTGGCTATTCTAAGTAGCTTCAACAGAGACCATCTGGCCCATAAAGCTGAAAACACTTGCTATCTGGCCCTTTACAGAAAAAGCATCTGACTCCTATTTCAAATTAACCTCTATTTCAACAGGTGATCACTGTTTAGCAAACTGTCCAAAATCATGTCATGTCATAATGTTATTACAACCCATTTTTGTCAAATCCTAACAAACAGACTTCTGGGAAGATGGTGTCAGAGTGAGACATTGCTCAATAGGTGCTGTGAGCTCAATTCAAATCAGCCATAGAGGCAGCTTCTTGACAGAAGAAAAAAAGCAACAAATAGGTGAACAACGCTACAAAAACTGAAATACAACTGATCAGAATCCGGAAGGCCAACCAGGGAAAGCAAGGAAGCCAGTCTGTGCAGCTGTGCAAAATGGATTAAAACCCAGAATCCATCTGTATGCTGCCTGCAAGAAACACACTGTACAAGCAAAGATTCCCACAAACTAAGGGTGAAAGGCTGGAGTAAGGTAATCCATGCCAATGGAACTCGAAGACAAGCAGGAATAGCAACTATGATATTGGATAAATTAGATTTCAAGCCTAAGCTCATCAAAAGAGACAAAGAAGGTCACCTTTTACTACTAAAGGAACAATACAGCAAGAGGAAATAACAATTATCAACATCTATGCCCCAAACATAGGTACAGCCATTTTCATAAAACAAACTCTGCATGATATAAAGTCACACATAGATCCCAACACACTAATATAGGAGACTTCAATACTCCTATCATATCACTACACCGATCCTCTAAAAAAAAGGTCAGTAAAGATGCTTCGGACCTAAATAATACCATAAACCAAATGGACCTGTTAGACACAGAATATTTCACCCAACTACAGCTGAATTCACATTTTTCTCAGCAGCGCATGGAACCTTCTCCAAAATAGACCACATTCTGGGCCACAAAGAGAGCACCGGAAAACTCAAAAAATGTAACATAATTCCCTGCCTCTTTTCAGACCACAATGGAGTGAAACTAGAAATCAACTCTAAGAAGACCCAGAGTAACCGTGTAAACACATGGAGACTGAACACCAGACTGCTGAACGAGGAATGGGTCATAGAAGAAGTAAGGGGGGAAATTAAAAAATTCCTAGAAACCAATGAAAACAGAGACACAACATATTAAAACCTCAGTGACACCTTGAAGGCAGTACTAAGAGGAAAATTTAGAGCACTGAGTGCCCATATAAGAAGAACGGAAACTCACCAAATAAATAACCTAATGACACAGCTCCAAAGCCCTTGAAAACCAAGAACAATCCAACCCCAAAGCCAGTAGAACACAGGAAATCATGAAAATCAGAGCAGAAATTAATGAAATAGAGAATTAAAAAAATTACAGAAAGTCAACAAAACCAAAAGCTGGTTTCTTGAAAAAATAAACAAGATAGATAAACCATTGGCCAACCTAACCAAAAGAAAGAGAGAATCAACCCAAATTACCAAAATAAGAGATGAAAAAGGTGATATTACCACCAACAGTGTGGAAATACAGAGGATCATCAGAAATTATTTTGAAAAACTACACTCCAACAAAATGGAAAATCTGGAAGAAACTGACAAATTTTTAGATACATACAACCTTACTAAATTGAGTCAAGAAGATATAGAAAATTTAAATCAACCAATAAAAATCAAAGAAATAGAAAGAGCAATAAAAAGTTTACCATCAAACAAAAGACCAGGGCCAGATGGTTTTCCAAGTGAATTTTATAAAACATTTATGGAGCCGGGCGTGGTGGCGCACGCTTGTAATCCCAGCATTTGGGAGGTTGAGACTGGAGGATCCGGGTTCGCGGCCAGCCTCAGCTACCTAGTGAGGTGCTCCAAAACTTAGTGAGACTCGCTTTCAAAATAAAGAATAAAAAATAGGGCTAGGGGTATAGCTCGGAGGTAGAATGCCCCTGAGTTCAATCCCCAGTACCGCAAAAAAAAAAAAAAAAAAAAAAAAAAAATTATGGAAAGCTAATCCCAATACTCCTCAAACTGTTCCGTGAAATAGAAACAAACAGGACCCTCCCAAACACTTTCTATGCAGCCAACATCACATTAATACCAAAGCCAAATAAAGACAGCTCAAGAAAAGAAAACTATAGGCCTATATCATTGATGAACTTAGATGCAAAACTGCTAAACAAAATACTGGCAATGCGCATTCAAAACCACATCAAGAAAATTATACACCATGACCATGTTGGGTTCATCCCAGGGATGCAAGGCTGGTTCAACATACGAAAAACAATCCATGTAATACACCACATAAACAGACTCAAAGACAAAAATCACATGATCATCTCAATTGATACTGAAAAAGCATTTGACAAGATCCAACACCCATTCATGGTAAAAGCACTGCAGAGAATTGGAATAGAAGGAACATACCTCAAAATTATAGAGGCAATATACAATAGTCCTACAGCCAATATCATATTAAATGGAGAAAAACTGCAAGAGTTTCCACTAAAAACAGGAACAAGACAAGGATGTCCATTATCACCTCTTCTGTTCAACATAGTACTTGAGACTCTAGCCAGAGCAATAAGGCAAGAGAAGGAAATCAAAGGGGTAAAAATAGCGAAAGAAGAACTAAAACTATCCCTCTTTGCAGACGACATGATATTATACCTAGAAGACCCAACAAAGTCAGCCAAAAAACTTATAGAACTGATCAACAAATTCAGCAAAGTGTCCGGATACAAAATCAATCTTAAAAAATCAGAAGCTTTCCTCTACGCCAACCATAAAACCACTGAGAAAGAAATCCAGAAAACAATTCCACTCACAATAGCACCCCGAAAAATAAAATACTTAGGGATAAACCTAACCAAAGACGTAATAGACCTCTATAAGGAAAACTACAAAAAGCTGAAAAAAGAAATTGACGAAGACCTTAGAAGATGGAAAAATCTACCATGCTCTTGGATAGGCAGAATAAATATCATCAAAATGGCCATCCTCCCAAAAGTAATCTACAAATTCAATGCAATACCCATGAAATTACCAAGGGTACTCCTCACAGACATAGAAAAATCAGTCCTTAAATTTATTTGGAACAACAAAAGGCCCAGGATAGCCAAAGTAGTTCTTAGTAACAGGAACCATGCAGGAGGTATCACAATACCTGACTTCAAACTTTACTACAAAGTCACAGTAAGAAAAACAGCATGGTATTGGCACAAAAACAGACACACAGACCAATGGAGCAGAAGAGAAGATTCAGAAACAGACCCACGTGCTTACAGTCAACTGATTTTTGACAAAGGAGCCAAAAACATACACTGGAAAAAAGATAGCCTCTTTAACAAGTGGTGTTGGCAAAACTGGTTAACCATATGCAGGAAAATGGAAATAAACCCCACTTTCTCACCCTGCACAAGAGTCAGTTCAAGGTGGATCAAACACCTGGAAGTCAGACCAGAGACCTTGCAGCTACTTGAAGAGAGCATAGGCCCGATACTTCAACACATAGGCACAGGTAAAAACTTTCTCAACAAGACCCCCAAATCACAAGCAACTCAAAGGAAGATCAATACATGGGATTGCATTAAACTGAAGAGCTTCTGTGCAGCAAAGGAAACCATCAAGGACCTCAACAGAGAGCCCACAGAGTGGGAGAAAATTTTTGCCAGCTACTCTTCTGATAGAGGTCTAATATCTAAGATATACAGAGAACTCAAGAAACTCACAGCTAAGAAAACAAATCAAAAAATGGGCAAAGGATCTAAATAGACACCTCACAAAAGAAGAAATACAAATGGCCAATAAATGTATGAGGAAATGTTCAACATCATTAGCAATCAGAGATGCATATCAAAACTACCTTGAGCCAGGTGTGGTGGCGCACGCTTGTAATCCCAGCATTCGGGAGGCTGAGACCAGAGGATCCGGGTTCGCGGCCAGCCTCAGCTACCTAGTGAGGCACTCTGCAGCTTGGTGATACTTGGTTTCAAAATAAAGAATAAAAAATAGGGCTGGGGGTGTAGCTCGGAGGTAGAATGCCCCTGATTTCAATCCCCAGTACCACAAAAACAAAAACAAAAACAAAAACAAAACTACCTTGAGATTTCACCTAACTCCAATCAGAATGGCAATCAAGAACACAAACAACAAGAAATGCTGGCGAGGGTGTGGAGAAGTGGGAACCCTAATACATTGCTGGTGGGATTGCAAATTAGTGCAACCACTTTGGAAAACAATATTCAGGATCCTCAGACGAATGGGAATGAACCTACCATATGATCCAGCAATACCACTTCTGGGAATCTACCCAAAAGAACGGAAACCAAACTATCAGACCAACGCATGCGTATCTATGTTTATAGCTGCACAGTTTACAATTGCCAAACTATGGAACCAGCCAAGATGCCCATCAACAGATGAATGGATTATAAAACTATGGGATATGTACACAATGGAATTTTACTCAGCCATCAAGAAGAACAAAATCATGTTATTTGCAGGGAAATGGATGGAACTGGAAAACATTATGTTAAGTGAGATTAGTCAGTCACGAAAAGTTAAAAATCGTATGCTCTCCCTAATATGTGGAAGCTAGGGAGAAAATGGGACATAAGAGGGACTCCAGATGAAGAAGGAGAATCCTTAGGCGAGCAAAGAATTTGACTTAATGGAAGGTGATGGGGGGACGGGGGACACCCTAATGAGCATGATGTACTTTCAGGAACACAACAAAGTCAATCGCTAAACTGACCTTGAGAAGGAGGGAGGAGGAGGGCATGGGGCAGGAATTGTGGAAAGGTTAAATGAAAAATGTGTGCATGGATGTCTTTACCTATATTAGCTTGTACCTAACAAAGATGTGTGATTACAATGCACTAAATAAGGGAAAGATGAAAAAAAAAGGATTTGTTAAAGTTACACAGGAGATTTTTGATCTATGTAATGCAGAGCCCATTTATATTAATGTGGCAGGAACAGCTAAGACATATGTAGATTGGCTTCAAGCCTTGGTCACTACCTGGCCCTCGTTTACCTCCTTGCTGGGAGGAGTTATCGGAGCAACAGCAATAGTCATTCTAGGCTTATGCATTCTACCACTCGTTGTATGCCTTGTGATCAAAGCCTTTGTTAGTATACGGGCAGATTTACACAGAATAAAACTGCAAGCACCGCCTCGCACAGGGCCTGGTAGTCAATGACGGGTTCGATTTTCTCAGGGCAATATCAACCTAAGACAGGGCTCGCTGAATGACTCATCGAGACTCCGTGATGGGTAAGATTAAGCACCTGTTAGGAAACGACCTAAGACAGGCACAGTCCTTCGTGCATTTTAAAATAAATACAGGGGAGTTGTGTGAGCCCAGCTGGGCCCTTTCCCTCCTAGCAGTTGCTATCTGCATATATGAGTAATTATACTGATTATTCTGATATTGCAATCTGGTGATTGCTCCTAGGATGCGTAGATGAAAGACCCTCCTACTTCTTAGAAAGTAAATATGTGACTCTAAAGGT
Organism: Graphiurus murinus; assembly: GCA_004027655.1. NCBI lineage: Eukaryota > Metazoa > Chordata > Mammalia > Rodentia > Gliridae > Graphiurus > Graphiurus murinus. The sequence continues at coordinate 21,787 of PVLC010004808.1, read as the reverse complement.
TTATGGTTTTATTTATTTATATTTTTATTTATTTTTTGTGTGTGTGGTACTAGGGATTGAACTCAGGGGCATTCTACCTCCGAGCTATACCCCCAGTCCTATTTTTTATTCTTTATTTTGAAACCGAGTCTCACTAAGTTGCGGAGTGCCTCACTAGGTAGTTGAGGCTGGCCTCGAACCCGGATCCTCTGGTCTCAGCCTCCTGAATGCTGGGATTACAAACGTGCACCACCACGCCTAGCTGGTTTATGGTTTTATGACTCTAGAAAGTTTGCTTGACCAGGCTATGTTAAGAATGTCGGCTATTCATGGAAAACGAAGAAGTGGTGCTAATTGTGCTCTGACAATGATTGATATGTCGTAAATGTATATGTAACCCTGTTGTACTCAAGAAATGTATAAAAAATCCGTAGCCGGGAGTGGTGGCGCACGCTTGTCATCCCAGCATTTGGGAGGCTGAGACCAGAGGATCTGGGTTCGAGGCCAGCCTCAGCTACCTAGTGAGGCACTCCGCAACTTAGGGAGACCCTGTTTCAAAATAAAGAATAAAAAAAATAGGGCTGGGGGTATAGCTTGGAGGTAGAATGCCCCCAAGTTCAATCCCCGGTACCGCAAAAAAAAAAAAAAAAAAAAAATCCGTGCTGAATAATAAAATTAAAAAAAAAAGATAAGTAAAAAAATGAAACATACAATTAAGCCAGATGTGGTGGTACATGCCTATAATCTCAGTACTTGGGATGCTGAGACAGGAGGATCATAGGTTCATGGCCAGCCTCAACAACTTAAGACTCACAGCAACCTAGCGAGGCCCTATTCAAAATAAAATAGGGCTAAGGGGTGTAGTTTGGAGGTAGAATACCCCCGAGTTCAATTCCCATTACCAAAAAACAAAACCAAAAACCCACAGTGGAAGCCCCTTGTTAAGCTTCCTCTTATCCCATGCAGCTGCCTCCTACTCTAGAGGTAACCACTGTCCTTTTTACCAAATAGTCATCTGTTCACTGGCAACACAAGGCTATTGCTGTGCTTTGAAATCATACAGCGTGTATTCTGCAATTTGCTTCTTTTGCCCAGTATGTTTATACAATTCATCCACATGGGTGTGTATAGTTATAATTTGTTCATTCTACAGCTGTATAGCAGCCCTTGTGTGAATATACCATGGTTCATTTTCCTATTCCGCTGGTAATGTACATTTGGGTTAGATGCGGTCATTTGCTACTGCAAATAATGCTGCTATGAACTTCCTGTCTAGTCTCTTTTCAAGCAACTATTTTCATTGTATGTTTGTAAATGCATCTACAGGATGAATTTATGAAGCCTAAGCCACATTTAATTTTCTACTTGACTCAAGAAAGAGAAAGTGTCTCTAGCATATTTGCCTGGAAGTAGAATCTCTAGGTCTCAGGGTATGTGAATGTTTATCTTCATTAGATGCTACCAAATTCTTCACCAAGATGGTGGTACCAATTTGTACTCCAACTAACAGGAAGCAGTCCCCTTTCCCCCCAAGTCATTACCCACAACTAGCATTATCAGCCTTTCAGTTTTTGCCAATCTCTTCGGTTTAATTTTGCATTTCCCTGATTATAAATTATATTACATATCTTCCCATTTTTTATTGTCCCTCCAGGCTTCCCCTTCTGTGAACAGCCTATTCATAGCCCTTGATAATTTTCTTCTTGAGCCATTTGTTGGTCTTTAATTGATCTTTAATTCTTTACATATTGGGAATACTAATCCTTTCTCATTTGTTATTCATTTATTCATTCACTCAACAAGCATTTCTTTCATGTATGCTATAAGCCAGACATTGTTTGAGCACCTAAGGATATGGTAGCCAGCAAAACAAAGTTGCTGCTCTCAAGGAGCATAAATTCTAACGAGGAGACAGGCAATAAATAAGAGAACAAATAGATATGGAACATCAGGTTGTGATAAGAGCTATGAAGCCAGCAGAGAAAGAAGATCAAGTCACGCTGGTCTTCCCAACAAATTGGGCAAACCAGTCCTCTCTGAAAAGGTGACATTTGGAAACAGATATTAATTAATTCAATGAGAAAACCAAATATGTGTATGTATATGTATGTGTATACACACACACACACACACGCACACACACACACATATTGGGGAAGGGACTGGGATTGAACCCACGGGCATTCTGCCTCTGAGCTACACCCACAGCTCTATTTTATTTTATTTTACTTTATTTTTATTTTTTGTGGTACTAGGGATTGGACTCAGGCGCATTCTACCTCCAAGCTACACCCCCAGCCTTATTTTTTATTCTTTATTTTGAAACAGGGTCTCATTAAGTTGTGGAGGGCCTCACTAAGTGGTTGAGGCTGGCCAAGAACCTGGATCCTCTTGTCTCAGCCTCCCACGTACTGGGATTACAAGTGTGCGGCACCATGCCCAGCTTCTATTTTATTTTTAATTTTGAAACAGGGTCTCACTAATTTGTGGAGGGCCTTGTTAAATTGCTGAGGCTGACTGTGAACCTGCAATCCTCCTGTCTCAGCCTCCCAAGTACTAGTTATTATAAGCATGCACCACCATGCCACCATGCCCAGCTCAAATTGTGTATGTGTGTGTGTGTTTGTGTGTGTGTGTGTGTGTGTGTATACTTATATACTTTTTTTTGTGGTACTGAGGATTGAACCCAGGGATATTCTACCTCTGAGCTACACCCTCAGTCCTATTTTTCATTCTTTATTTTGAAATAGGGTCTCACTAAGTTGCAGAGAGCCTCACTAAGTAGCTGAGGCTGGTCTAGAACCTGTGATCCTCCTGTCTCAGCCTCCTAAGTACTGGATTACAAGCATGTGCTACCATACCCGGCTTGTGTCTTTATATTTTAGGTATAGCTCTTATAAACACCATAGAGCCAAATTTTTAAATACAGTCTGTAATATATGTTGTTTAACCTCTTAGTTTCATCTGTTCGCATTTGCCATTGTTGGTTGATTTTGGATTTCTTTCTACTGTCTTAATGTGTGCTTTTCATTTATGCTACTTTTCCTTTTTTGCTGTTCATTTGTGCTTGCAGTCATACTGTTATTTTTTACTGTTTTGTAGGATTTACTATATAGGTCAAATGAGATAGTAAATGTAAAAGCTGTCAAAATTGTATTCACATGTAAGTTGGTTTTGATTATGTCTGTCTATTCTTGTAGTTTTAAAGATATTTTAACATTCCTTACTACTATTCTACTTTTAAAGCTCTTAGTGTGATTTCTAATCCATTTGTTTTTGCAGAAATGTTTTATATTCACTTTATTTGTTTGTTTGGTTTTTTTTTTTTGTGGTACTGGGGATTGAACTCAGGGGCATTCTACCTCCGAGCTGCACCCCCAGCCCTATTTTTTATTCTTTATTTTGAGATAGAGTCTCACTGAGTTGCGGAGTGCCTCACTAAGTAGCTGAGGCTGACCTCGAACTCCGATCCTCCAGTCCCAGCCTCCCAAATGCTGGGATTACAAGCGTGCACCACCACGCCCGGCTCTATATTCACTTTAACATTCTATAAGTGTTGGGTTAGTTAAGATGTGATCAGGTTACTCATAAATTCACTTGACTGGCATGGGAAACCAGCAAAACCTCGCAATACAGCAGAAGTGAGTACACCATCACTGCTAAACACATGATATTGTGAAATTTCCAACATACCTCCAGGATACTTGATACCCTGTTTTCAACACCAACTGTCAGACAAAAGAATAAGTGAAGCTGGAGCCAGGCATGGTGGCACACACTTGTAATCCCAGTACTTGGAAGCCTGAGTCAGAAGGATCACAGGTTCAAAACTAGCCTCTGCAACTTAGCAAGACCCTAATTAAGCTAGCAAAACCCTGTTTCAAAATAAAAAGGCCTGGGGGTGTAGCTCAGAGTTAGAATGCCCCTGAGTTCAACCCCTAGTACCAAAAACAAAAATAAAATAAAAAAGAGTAAGTGAAGCTGGGTACGGTGCCACACACCTGTAATCTCAGTACTTGGGAGGCAGAGACAGGAGGTTCGAAGATTTGAGGCCAGCCTCAGCAGATTAGCAAGACTCTTAGCAAGTTAGTGAGACCCTGTTTCCAAATAAAACTGGCTGTTGGTGTATCTCAGAGGCATAATGCCCCTGGGTTCAATCCCTAGTATCACAAAATTTAATAATAATGTTAAGTCTGAATGATCTAAACAGCAGAGGTTTTCAGAGTGGATTTAAAAACATATGACCTAGTGAGACCCTGTTTCACAACAAAAATTAAAGGGCTGGGGGTAGAGGTAGAATGCCCTTGGGTGCAATCCCCGGTAACACAAGAAGGGGAAAAGGAAGGAAGGAGAAGGCAGGAAGGCAGGCAGGCAGGCAGGCAGGCAGGAAGGAAGGAAGGGAGGGAGGGAGGGAGGGAGGGAGGGAGGAAGGAAGGAAGGAAGTCTGCCATGTGTCCATGCATGAGGGTTGCAAGTAGCTAACACTCTCAGGCTATAGCACCTTCTGAGATGTGCCACAACATTCTTGACAAGGTCATGCTTGCCCTGGGCAGCCTCCAATTAATGGCTAGGCATGGTGGCATTGTCAAGCCCTAGCCAATTCTGCCCAGCATGGAACTTTTGTAACAGGCAGTCTTCTTTTCTGAACTCCCCATTGGGTTTACCAAGAATCTTTCACTGCTACTGCATAGTCTAAAGTTACTGTGCAGTTTCTGCTCCCTCTCGCAATAGATATGCATTACAATCTGGCAGGTTTCCCCTGCACAATCTTGCTCTCTGCCCTTTTATCTTTCCTGGGCATTAACCCCTATTGGCATCATGCACTCCTAACTCCATGTTGGCATCTGCTTCCTAGAGGACCCAAATTGACACAATTAGCCACTCACTACCACCATTCCCTTTGGGAAAATTCTTTAGGAAACACTTAATCAAGCACTTCAAGTGTCTCTTCATTATAACCAAAATGTTTTCAGCAAGTTCTTCTGTTGAATTCACAACTAGGTAATTTGGACAATATGAAGCATTGAATACCCCGCCTAATAGCCTCCTACAAGGCTTGTGTTCTACAGTGACAGTCTGGGCAATCATTACACTCAGTTTCTTTTGCAATGGTAGAACCTGATGAAGATTATCTTACAGTTAGAAGTCAACTTTACTCATGATTGTGACTATCCAGATTGAAGGTTTTTGGTTATCTGCATGTTTATTACAGCATTATTCACGATAGCCAGAATACGGAATCAACCTAACAGTCCATGGATGGATGAATGGAGAAAGAAAATGTGGTACATATACGCAGTGGAATACTATCCAGCCATAAAAAGAATGAAATTCTGTCCTTTGCTGCTACCTGGGTAGAACTGGAGATCATTATGTTAAATGGAATAAGTCAGGCACAGAAAGACAAATACTACATATTCTCACATTAAAGAGTTGACATCATAGTAGTTGAGAGTAGAATAGTAGTTGCTAGAGCCTGGGAAGGTTGTAGGGAGAGGGAATGGAGAGAGGATGGTTAATGGGTATGGGGTACAATTGGATAGGAGGAATAGCTTCTAATGCTCTATAGCACAGTAGAATAACTGTGCTTGACAACAAGTGATTGAATACTTCAAAATGGCTAGTAGAGAGCCTGGTGTGGTAGCACATGCCTTTAATTTCAGTACTTGGGAGGCTGAGACCGCAGGATTGCAGGTTCAAGGCCAGCCTCCGCAACTTAACAAGACCCTCTGCAATTTAGCAAGACCCTGTTTCAAAAATGAAAAAAAAAGTTGAAAGGGTTGGGGGTGTAGCTCAGAGGTAGAATGCCCCTGGGCTCTATCCCCAGTGCCAAGAAGAAAAAATAGCTAGTAAAGAGGATTTTGAATGTATCACAAAGAAATTAAAATTGTCTAAATGATAGATATGACAATTTCACTGATCTGATCATTACACATTTTAAACATGTATTAAAATTTCACACCATATCCCATAAATATATAGACTTAACTATGTGTCAATTTATATATATATATATATATATGTGTGTATATATATACACACATATATATATATATGATTAATTTAGACCTAGGTCTTCAGATAAGTAGTATGGAGGTTATACCATCTATTAATGTTGGGAAAATACCAGCAGCAAAGAAAGTCAAATAATCCATTTGCAGGGAAATGGATGAAACTGGAAAACATTATGTTAAGTGAGATTATTCAGTCAAAAAAAGTAAAAAATCAGATAATCTCCCTAATATGTGGAAGCTTGGAAGAAAGTGGGTCATAGGAGGGACTCTAAACGAAGAAGGAGAAACCTTAGATTAGCAAAGGTGACCTAACTGAAGGTGATGGGAGGGGGGAGAGGGAAGCACCCTAATGCACATGATGTACATTCACAAACAAATCAAAGTCAATCATTAAATCATACATGAGAAAGAGGGAGAGGGGAGGAAATGGGGTGGGAATTGAAGAAGGGCTAAATGAGTGATGTGTACATGTATTCCTCTACCAACTTGTACCTCACAAAGATTATGATTACAATGCACCAATTAAAAAATAAAAAGAATAACTGAAATTTGGATTACCATGGCCTGCTGATTAGTGTAAATCCAATTCCATTCTGTGCCATACATCTTCCTGGCACAGCTCCTGATACAGACTGTGTTCAATGAACATTCATGGAATGAATAGAGGAGGCAGTGAATGAGTGAAGAGGCTCACATATTTTAAGGTGAAACCCTCCTTCTTCGAACCTCATCAAAAATCCAAACACCGAATGCAAGAACATTCAAGAATTGACTAAAGTTAAACACAATAAGTCAAATGTGAAAGCTGCAGAAACTTCATTTTACAGTGTTATGTTTCATTTCCATATAGAGAGCAGCTAAAGTCATTGTTGACACACTTGCCAAAATTGCTACCAAAGAAATGGTGAGAATGATGATTTGGGAACAAAGCAAATGTCTCTGTCAAATATCACAGTCTACAGGCTGAGCATAGGGGCTCATACCTGTAATCCCAGTACTCAGGAAGCTGAGACAGGAGGATCACAGGTTCAAGGCCAGTCTCACCAACTTAACATGACCATTACAAATAAAATAAGGCTGAGGGTGCAGCTCAGAGGTAAAACCTTCCCAGTGCCAAAGAAAAAAAGTAAAATAATGGTATACAGACGTGGCTGGAAACCTAAAATTGCAAATATCAAATTTCTGAAAAAAATGATATTATCTGCTATAAATTGATGAGTCCACTGTCCTTATACATTTAGCTAGTGTGTGGTGGGGGGGTAATCAGGGTTTGAATCCAGGAGCATTCTACACCTCCAGCCATTTTTTTCTTTTAATTTTGAAATGGTCTTGCTAAGTTCCTGAGGCTGTCCTCAAACCTGAGATCCTCTTGCCTCAGCCTCCCAGTACTGGGATTATAGGTGTACACCACCACATCTGGTTTAGCTAATCTTCTAGAATGTATCACATATTACCTAAATAAGTAAGTTGATGAAGTCATTGTGTTCTTTCAAATGTTTCCAACTCATACAATGGAAGAAGAGACTTTCTTTTTTCCTTTCTCCCTTTATTTTTCCTTCCTTTTATCCTTTACTCATTTATATAACTAGAATTAGTAGGAACTAATAATGTGCCAACCACTGCTCCAGACAATGGGAACACAGCTAGGAACAAGAGATACAGCTGGGAAAAATAAACAAGATCAGTTCCCTCGTGGATTTTATTTTCTGGGAGTTGGAAAAAGACAATAAAACAACAGAAAAGACACAGTGACTAGGGATAAATGCTACATAGAGCATTGACATGGAGCAGTGTTGCAGAGTTAACATAGGGCCTTGATTAGGTGCTTAGACTGGCCTTGTACCTGATATCCTCTGGTCTCAGCCTCCCAAGTACTGGGATCACAGGCATGCACCACAACACCCAGCTGATTGGAGTATTCTGGTGGTGTTTACTGGACAAAGTCCAGTATGCTACATATCTCTAATGCACAACACAGTCCCACATCCTTCATGGTTTTCAAATATTCCACCAGACCTTGATGTAGGTGGAAAACTTATTTACAGTGACTTGAAATAAGAACTTTATTCTGCTTTGCTCCTAAAGACAAAAACATGTTTTGCACAGTGTTTACATACATACCATTTTCCAGGAATGCAAGCACCATGGAAATAGAATGAAGATTATATTTTGTTCCATTCAGAGCTTCATCAAGAGTTGTTTACCTTTAGCTGGGCATGGAGGCTAAGACAAGAAGAATCACAGAGTCGCAGCCAGCTTTAGCAATTTAGAGAGACCCCCGCAACTTAGTGAGTCCCTGTCTCAAAGTAAAAAGTAAAATAGGGCTAGGGTGTAGATCAGAGGCAGAATGCCCCTAGGTTCAGTCCCCAGTACCATAAAATGAATGAATGAATGAATGAATAAATAAATAAATTAATTAATAAATAAAACAAAACTTTGGAGAAGCTGGGCATGGTGGCGCATGTCTGTAATCCCAGCACTTGGGAGGCTGAGACAGGAAGATTACATGTTCCAGGCTTGCTTCAGCAACTGAGTAAGGCCCTCATCAACCTAGTGAGGTCCTGTTTTAAAAAATGGGGATGGGGGCTAGGTGTGTAGCCCTGTCTCAGCCTCGCAAATGCTGGAATTACAAGCGTGTGCCACCACACCCAGCTCCTTTTATTTCTTTGTATTGGAAATACTCAAAATCCTCTTTTAGTTATTTTGAAATATAAAAGAAGTTACGGTAAATGTTTGAGATGAATGTACTAATTACACTGATTTGATCATTGTATATTGTATACATGTGTCTAAACATCACACTGCACCCCACAAGTATGTACAATTACTATATGTTAATATATGTATATGTTAATATATAGTTAATTATATGCTTAACTTAAAAAAAGAAAAGGTCCTTTTATCATGCTGTGTTAGTAAATATAGAAAATAATATAAGTGTAAAAACACTGTGCTCTTGGGTCACTCTGCTCACACCAATAGACTGCTTACTGTCCCTTTCCTTGTAACTAACACTATTATGATTGTGTGTGTGGTATTAGAGATTGGATCCGGGGGCATTCTACCTCCAAGCTACACTCCCAGCCCTTTTTTTTTTTTTTCCTGAAACAGGGTCTCACTAGGTTGCTGAGTCTGGCCTCGAACCTGCAATCCTCCTCTCTCAGCTTCCCAAAGACTGGGATTACAGGCCTGCACCAGCACACCTGGCTTTGTATCTTCGTACTGAGGACAAAAAGAATGACAATGCCGGCCAGTCTTAGTGGCATAATCCTAGTACTTGGGAGGCTGAGAGAGGAGGATCACAGGTTGGAGGCCAGCCTACAGTAACTTAGTGAAACCCTATCTCAAAGTAAAAAAAAATAAAAAGAGCTGGGGGTGTAGCTCAGACATTGAGTACCCCTGGGTTCGATCCCCAGTATAGCAGCAACAACAAAAACTCAAAATATTTAAGTTTTTAAAAATTATTAAAATTATTCTTGGCTTATGTCCAAGTCACTTTGGGCCCTTCTTTGCTTCTGTTGTTCTCTTAGCTAACAGAACCACTGAAAATGTACATACCGGAGTTACACCCTACAATACTAGTGGATGTGTCCTGTATCTCTTAATGGATGTTGGCAGAATATTGACTAAGATTTGAATTCTGATGCTTGGTCATTGTCCTGTGACCTTGTACATGTCATTGTCTCTGCATCTTAGTTTCCTGTTCTGTAAAGTACTATCAAACAAACAGCCAGGCTTGTAATCCCAGGACTTGAGAGGCTGAGATAGGAGGATCCAGGTTTGCAGCCAGCCTCAGCTACCTAGTGAGGCATTCCGCAACTTAGTGAGACCCGGTTTCAAAATAAAGAATTAAAAAAAAACAGGGGCTGGGGATATAGCTCGGAGGTAGAAAGCCCCTGAGTTCAATCCCCAGTACCGCAAAAAAAAAAAAAAAAAAAAAAAACAAGCAGGGGTAGCAATGCTCATATCCAACAAAACTGACTTTAAGCTAAAATATATCAAAACAGACAAAGTGTGTCACTTCTTATTAATAAAAGGAACAATCCAATAAGAAGATATGATGATAGTAAACATTTATGCCCCAAATGTGGGTGCACCCACTTTTGTAAAACAAACTCTTCAGGACATCAAGTCTCAAATACACCCAAATACAATAATATTAGGAAACTTCAACACACCAATCATGCCACTAGATCGATCTTCCAGACAAAAGATAAGTAAAGACTCTTCAGACCTAAAGAACACCATAAACCAAATGGACTTAATAGACAAATACAGAATATTTCAACCAGCAACCGCTGAATACACATTCTTCTCAGTTGCTAATGGAACCTTATCCAAAATAAACCACATCCTGTGCCACAAAGCAAGCACCAGCAAATTCAAAAAATGCAATATAATTCCTTGCATCTTCTCAGATCACAATAGAATGAAAGTAGAAATCAACAACAGAGCCGGGCGTGGTGGCGCACACTTGTAATCCCAGCATTCGGGAGGCTGAAACCGGAGGATCCTGGTTCGAGGCCAGCCTCAGCTACCTAGTGAGGCACTCCACAACTTAGTGAGACCCGGTTTCAAAATAAAGAATAAAAAATAGGGCTGGGGGTATAGCTTGGAGGTAGAACGCCCCTGATTCAATCCCCAGTATCACAAAAAAAAAAAAAAGAAATCAACAACAGGAAGACCAAAAGAAATTACATAAATACATGGACACTGAATGATATACTCTTGGATGAGGACTAGATCAGAGAAGAAATAAGTGGAGAAATAAAAAATTCCTGGAAGTAAATGAAAATAAAGACATGATGTACCCAAATCTATGGGACACTTTGAAGGTGTCATTAAGAGCAAAATGTATAGCACTGAGTACTCACATAAGAAAAACAGAAAGTCACCAAATAAACAACCTAATGATATACCTCAAGGACCTAGAAAAACAGGAATGACATAATCTCAAAGCCAGCAGAAGGCAGGAGATAATTAAAAGAGCAGAAATCAATGAAATAGAGAACAACAACAAAAGAAAAGGATCAACAAAACAAAAATCTAGTTCTTTGAAAAAATTAACAATATTGACAAAAACCTAGCCAACCTAACCCCCCAAAAAAGAGAGAATCAACTCAAATTATTAAAATCAGAAATGAAGCTGGGCATGGTGGCACATGCTTGTAATCCCAGCATTTGGGAGGCTGAGACCAGAGGATCCGGGCTCTCAGCCAGCCTCAGCTACTTAGTGAGGCCCTCCACAACTTAGTGAGACCCTGTTTCAAAATAAAGAATAAAAAATAGGACTGGGCTGGGGGTATAGCTCAGAGGTAGAATGCCTCTGGGTTCTCCCTCCAGTACTGCCAAAAAAAAAAAATTGTACACCATGACTAAATTGGTTTCATGGAAAATAAGGCTGGCTCAACATACACAAAGCAATACATGTTATTCACCACATAAATATAACTAGGGACAAAAATCACATGATCATCTCAATAAACACTGAAAAAGCATTTGACAAAATCCAACACCCATTTATGTTAAAAAAAAAAAAACTGCAGAAAAGAGGAATAGAAGGAGCGTACCTCAACATCATTAAGGCAATATACAATAAACCAAAGCCAAAATCATATTAAACAGGGAAAAACTGCAGGAATTCCCTTTAAAATCAGGAAAAAGACAAGGATGCCCACTATCACCACTCCTTTTCAATATAGTTCTCAAGACTCTTGCCAGAGTAATAAAACAAGAAAAGGATATCAAAGAAATTCAAATAGGAAAAGAATTAAAATCATCTTTATTTGCAGATGACATGATCCTATATGTAGAAAACCCAAAAACTTAACCAAAAGACTACTAGAGCTGATTAACAAATTGAGCAAAGTAGCAGAATACAAAATCAACCTAAAAAAACAATAACTTTTCTATATGCCAACCATGAATCCACTGAGAAAGAAATCCAGAAAACAATTCCATTCACAATAACCTCAAAACCAATAAAATACCTAGGAATAAACCTAACCAAGGAGGTAAAAGGCCTTTACAATGAAAATTATAAAACACTAAAGAAAAAAAAATTGAAGAAGATCTTGAAAGATTTCCCTTGCTCTTGGATAGGCAGGATAAATATGATCAAAATGGTCATTCTACCAAAAGTGATCTACAGAGTCAATGCAATCCCTATTGAAATACCAGTTTCATTCTTCGCAGACCTAGAAAACTCAGCCATAAATTTCATATGGAGAAATAAAAGACCCATAAGAGTCAAAGCAATTCTCATCAGTAAGAATCATGCAGGAGGTATCACAATTCCTGATTTCAAATTATACTACAGAACTATAGTAATAAAAACAACATGGTAGACGGGCGTGGTGGTGCACGCTTGTAATCCCAGCATTTGGGAGGCTGAGACCAGAGGATCCGGGTTCGAGGCCAGCCTCAGCTACCTAGTGAGGCACTCCACAACTTAGTGAGACCTGGTTTCAAAATAAAGAATAAAAAAAAAAAAATAGGGCTGAGAGTATAGCTCGAAGGTAGAATGCCCCTGAGTTCAATCCCCAGTACCGCAAAAAAAAAAAAAAAAAAGCAGCCGGGCGTGGTGGCGCACGCTTGTAATCCCAGCATTCGGGAGGCTGAGACCGGAGGATCCGGGTTCGCGGCCAGCCTCAGCTACCTAGTGAGGCACTCCGCAACTTAGTGAGACTCGGTTTCAAAATAAAGAATAAAAAATAGGGCTGGGGGTATAGCTCGGAGGTAGAATGCCCCT
>PVLC010004807.1:56862-81855 GCA_004027655.1 Graphiurus murinus | reverse complement strand
TAACATTTTGAGTTTTGACTTCTGTTTGCCGTAGTGTTTGTTCTTTTTTGCTTAGCTGTTTGCTTCCTGGAAATTATTGTTTCTCTGGTTCTGACGTTTACTGGTTGGTTCTTCTTTGTAGTTAATCTCTTTAAGTAGTTTCTCTAGTGCTGGTTTGGAAGACAAAAATTCCTTCAGTTTCTGTTTGTCATGGAAGGTTCTTATATCTCCGTCAATTTTAAGAGAGAGTTTTGCTGGGTATGAGAATCTTGGCTGCAAGTTATTTTCTTTCAGAGTTTGGAATATGTTACTCCATCCTCTCCTGGCTTTCATGACTTGATTCGGGAGGTCTGGCATAATTCTAATTGGTTTGCCTCTAAATGTCACTTGGCCTTTTACTTTCCTTGCCTTTAAGATTTTCTCCTTTGCCTCTACATTGGCCAATTTGATTACTAGGTGGCGTGGTGAACCTCTTCTTTGGTCTTGTCTTGAGGGAGTTCTGTATGTTTCCTGGACCTGTGTCTTGACTTCTCTTTCTATGTTTGGAAAATTCTCTGTTATTATTTCTTTGAAGAGATTGTTTATTCCAAAAGTTTCAACTTCTAATCCCTCTTCTATGCCTATTATTCTTAGGTTGGCTCTTTTAAAATTGGCCCAGATCTCTTCGATGTCTGATTCGTACTGTCGTATTTTTTTTTTCTAAGTTATGTATTATAGATTCATTGTTAGTTTGGTCATCCTCTAAGAGTGATATTCTATTTTCCATGTGATCTATTCTGTTGTTTATAGTTTGCATTGATGCCTTCATTTCAATTATTTCATCTTTTACTTCCTTCAGTGCTTCTGTTTGGTTTCTCTTTAGGTCTTCGAATTCTCTGTTTATTTGTTCCTTTATGTCTTTCTTTATTTCTTTAAAGCTCTGTCTACATTCTTTCTGAAAATCCTGTATTGTTTCTAGTATTAAAGCTCTGAATTGTTCTTCTGGTAGTCTCTGCCATTCTGGGTTGGTGAGATCTGTTATTGAGGGGTTGTGGTGTCTCATTGTTTCTTTGTTATTTCTCCTTCCCATGGTTTCCCTGTTCATCGATTTATATCTTTGCTGTTCTTGCAAGTTTTCTTGTCCAATCTCTGTAGTTGCGGTTTAGGGGTGACAGAGTGTGTTCAGAGATAGGGTTTGGGTGAGAGGTCACCGTAATAGATGCAGGGATAGGGTAAAAAGGGGGTAAAGGTTAGAGATGGTAGATATTGATATGTGACAGGAAAAAGAGGAAAAGAAAAGATAGGAGGTAAAGTATAGCAGAGAGGAATATGGGGGGCTTGTAAAAGGGGTAAGGAGTGGGTTCAATGACGTCTTCCTGCAGCTCGGCCTGATCCCGTTCTGATGGCTGGGGGTGCAAACGGACAATGATGGTCTCGAAAATGTGGCATTTGATGCTTACTGTACTAATCTACAGCTTTATGAGAGCAGCATGCCTACTGTACAATTCTACAGCTTTTTGAGAGCAGTGAGGCTATCTACTTTGTTTACTTACGTTCCTCAATTGCTAAGTGCACAGTAAACATTAGCTAATTGAGTCATATATTTCTACAGGATAGGATCATCTCCCAAAGAAAATAGTGGACAAATTTTATCTCTCCGGAAGTGTTGAAATGATATTTTAAAACAGTGAAGTCAGTGAGGAAATTATCAGTGTTGTTACTAAGGATAACAAAAGGGATGGCAAAAGTATTATGCTGATACTTATTCTTACCAGTTTTTCTTGATTTATTTTGTCATTAATAAATAGGGCCTAACTGTGCAATATCATTAAAGCAAAAGCAGGAACACATAAATTATAAGGTCTTTGATAACTTGGTAAGAAAATGCAACAGAGAAATATGCACCAAAGGAATGCCTTTTCCAGTCTACCTTCTAACCTCTTAATTAATTTTCTTCAGTTCCAAAGCTGAATATCTGTAGCAAGGCCACCTGCAAGCTGGGAGATGCTTCCTTTATCTCTCCTCTGCTACGTCAGCCGAGTGCAGTGTTGGTTCTCAGAGAGGACCACAGGAACCACTTCATTTAGAATCATTGGAGTTTTTAGTGCAGATTCCTTCTTTCATCAGGAACTTAGTGAATTAGAGTCTTTGTCAGATCAGGACATCAGAACTAGGGAAGTATGTTTTTTGTTGTTTTGTTTTGTTTTTGTACAAGGGATTGGACCCAGGGACATTCTACTTTCTAGCTATACCCCAGCCCCTAGCCCTTGTTATTTTTTCTGAGGCTGTCTTCAAATCTTTGATCTTCCTGTCTCAGCCTCCCAAGTACTGGGATTACATGTGTGCTCCACCAAGCCCAGTGGGGAAGCATGTTCTTAACACAAAAGGAATGTTTGAATACTCTCAGCCTAGTGCCTAGTCACTATAGGTTGAGGATTGCCAACAGGCATATTTGGTATCAACTTGGGGGGATACAGAATTAGGATTTATGCACGCCTTCATCAATAGGATCTCTCTGTCAGCCTTCACCTTGAAATAACTCTTAATCTCTAGCATGGTAGGAGTCACAGAAACACAATGCTGAAAAGACTTTAGAAGATCATTTGATTCAGCTTTGCCTTTCAGACATATTTGTACTCAAACCACATACGACTGCATATGGTCTGTTTTCTCATTGGAGATGTTTAAGGACAGAGAAGCCATTAACGTATCTGGGTTTTATCCCTGAGACAGATAATCTTAGGAGATCTTTTTCCAACTTGACTAAAGGCATTTGGTTTTTACCTAGGCCTGTTCTTTTGCTTGGCATTTATAAGTGAGTATCACTACCATGCTACCATCTTAATGTCATGGTAGGTACACATCCCATCATCCTTCATGACTCTTGCTAAACAGGACTTCAAACCAACACTCACTGAATTGGAAGAAACCTTAGATGCTCCTTCAGTGGATCTCCTCATTTTACAGACAAATTAGAAAATTCAGGGATTAGGTATTATTCTGTTATAAACCTGACAGATTCATGGGTATTTTTCAACACCCCAAATTAATTTTTGTCCCAGGTTATATTTTCCCATGGTGTGGATGCAAAGTATCTGGCCCATGTGAATTCAGCCTTCTCTATTCCCTTCTACCTGTATGATTTCAACATAAGACTTGACATACCTGAGCTTCATTGTCATCATATGGTATATGAAGATAAAATCTACTTGATAAAATTACATTGAGAATTAAATGAGATTCAGCACAATGCTTGGCATACAGCAGATGCTTAGTTGAAAGATTCATATGTTTGTTGTTGGTACAATTTTTGGAAGAGAGTTTAGCAACATGTGTGAAAATGTAAGATATGCATGCCCCATGACTTGGCGATTCAAATCACTATAATGAAACCAGGCCCACATGCAAAGTGCAGAAACCTGCAAAGTAACTCTCTATTAGTTAGCCAAACTTATTTCACAAATGAATACTTAGCAAAATAACCAAAATGCTATGTAATAGTGATGCAGACAGTATTACTGGCTGCCTTCTGGAAGAAATTAAGAATTTAAGAAATTAACCTGTTTTAGTCATAAGAACAAATTATGACTAATTATGAATAATAAGAACAAATACCTTATTTAATGTATGTTATGTGATAATCTCAAGCTTATTCTTTTTTTTTTGCAATACTGGGGATGGAACCCAGGAGCATTCTACCTCCGAGCTACACCCGCAGTCCTATTTTTATCCTTTATTTTGAAACAGGGTCTCACTAAGTTGCGGAGTGCCTCACCAGGTAACTGAGGCTGGCTGTGAACCGTGATCCTCCAGTCTCAGCCTCCCAAGTACTGGGATTACAAGTGTGCGCCACCATGTCCAATTCAAGCTTATTCATTTAATATTTGTAATAGGTGTGTGTGTGTGTGTGTGTGTGTGTGTGTGTGTGTGTGTGTGTTTACTAGGAATTTAACCCAAGGATGCTTTACTGAGCTACATCTCCACCCATTTTTATTTTTTATTTTGAGACAGGGTCTCACTAAGTTGCCCAGGCTGACCTTGAACTTGCAGTCCTCCTGCCTTAGCTTCACATGTAGGTGGGATTACAGGTATGCGCGACCATACCCAACTGTGATAACTTTTTGATGCAGATACAATACTATCCACATTTTAGGGAAGCTAAATGACATCTTGTGGGGCAATAAAGTAGCAGAGACCTTCACACAATTAGTGACTGAATCAGGATTTGAACAGAAGCTGGTTTAATTCTGCTGCCAAGCATTCAAATCTATAACTGTGTCAGTGGATATTAAAACAATACAAAACAAAAAAAAGCATCAATGGTAGTGCCCCATCCCACACTTTTTCTGAGTAACAAGGGCGAAAGACAGAGAGGGTTGAGAACAACTGCCATAACTATTACACTTTCCCATCTCCTTGCCCTCTTGTATGCAATCTGCTTATTACAAAGAAAATATAGTACTCTACATGTGATTGACCTTAATAAATTATTATTGCCCTATTTTCACTCATCAAATTCATCATACACATCTTTGAACTGCCCCAGAGAAGGGGGTCTCCTTTAAAAGGCCTTGATGAAGAAGACTAACTAATGAGGTACAGGTGTACTTGCATGTTTGTCTATCTTCCTAATGGTTGGGTATAGGTTTCCTTCTTGCCCCTCTCCCAGGATGCTGAGCTTCTGATGCAGCCACAGACTGCAATATAAATACAAGGAGGAAAGGAGGGGAAATCTCGGAAAACTCAAAGGTCTGATATTTCCCAGACATGCCCTAATCTGCTTTTGACCTCACTCCAAATGAAGTGGTTTCCTTCACAGGATGTGTGTATTGTAATCTGACCCTCCTGGAGCAGATCCCCAATAGACCTTAGCCCCTCTTTTCTTATGGCCTGGGACTGGATTTGTGGGTTCTTCATTGCTACCTGCAAAGAGCAGGACTGCTGCCTGGGCCCTGCAGTCTCCCAGCCCATCTCCTTTCATCATAGAGATCCCGAGTCTTAATGCTGCTTACTACTCTGCCAGCATCACCAGATTGGGTGGAAATTTACATGTGCCCTGGGTTATATCTGTCATTCACAAATGTTCATTAACAATATCCTACTACTTCTAACCAGCCCTGTCTGATAGGTAATCAGGTAGCTAAAAGAGTTTCTCTTTACATTAGGTAGCAGAAAAGATTGAGAAAGATTTGGGAGGTGAAAGAATGTGCCCAAAGCGGCATGGGAGGATGGTGAAGCCAGACAACACAACTCTCAGCATTGCCAAGTCTTTGGAGGAAAGATTGCTTCCCAGTTTGCAGGGAGGGTCCTTTACTCTTGGGATGTCTTCTGATCTGCTTCCCTTCTGAGACAGACAGCAATGTTGGAGGCAGGGTCAGCCGTCTGGGTGACTAGGCTTTGGCTTTCACTGCGACTGCTGCTTTCTCCATAATGATGAAATTCAACCTCACAGTTGAAATGCTTGTCCCAAAATATTTCAAAATGTGAAACACATATGAGCCAAATGACAAAAATGTTTTTTTTACAAAACAAAAACATGGGCTTCTTGTTATCCACCACACTGGCTGTTTCAATGTCTGCTCAGTCAGTAAATTATTCTTTCTGATCTTCATTTCTGATGATATCCAGATGGCCTAAAAGTCAATCTTTTCTGAAAGAAATTCTCTGTGAAGTTAAAAGTGAGTAGCCATCATATTTGGATGGTGTGGTGGGAATCAAATGGAATGACATGAGGGGTGTCTCTACCCAATTAATAGTAATTGGTATTGAAATAATTACAGACTATTCAACTTGGAGTTGAGCTTCATTATTAATGTTCTTAACTCTTAAGCAGAAATAATATCTTTCTAAATTATAAGCCACTTGGAAAATCAAAACTGCTAATATTAACATTTTTTCCTTTCTATTTTCCCCAAATCTTCTAGAATTAAAACACTGTATTATTGGGTTTAAAGATGTTGAATAGTCAGCCTACCCCAAGGAGATTCTGAGAGCTTCAACAGGGTCACATTATAGATTATGGTATTTAAGACTTATTTTGTTTCCTTTTAAATGTAACCTTAAAATGGCTAATTTATAATAATAACCTTTAATGTTAACATAATTTTATCACTGTAATTTACCAGGCTCTTAAAAGAATATAATCCTTTTCAAAATGAAAATAGCAATATTCACCTCTCTCTGTTGAGTATCTGTTCTGTGCCAAACATGATGGTATATGCTTTCTTTCTTTATCTCCTTTGGTTCCTTTGAGAATCTATATTTAAAACCCATAGGATGGAACATAATTATCCATCTCTTATAGGTATAGAAACATAGGCTCAAAGAACTTTAGTAATTTTCCCAAAGTTGTGTGTATTTTAAGGCTAGAAACCTGAGCTAGATCACCTTGCTACATGGTCTACCAGATTAAAAGCCTCCATTGGCTATGTTCATCCGCAACAAATGAATGATAACAAGCTTCATTATCAGCTGTACCTTCATTGCTAGAAGACAAATGCAAATACATGATACTGTACTTTCTCTAACTACACACAGATATATTCATACCCGGTTCCAGGAAACAAGTATTAAATAAAATTATAAGAGGCCATTGTTTTTGAGTGAGCTCCTGCAAAATGGAGTCCCGAGTGCTAACTGAAACATAATTAAACTGAAACTTCAAAGAAGAGGCAAATCCCGAGAGGACCAGTTTTTCCTAAAAACTTGATCACAGCAGCCAGTCAGGAAGGGTCTAGCCAACCTGAGCTGGCATAATAGGAAGTCCTCTCTGTTTTAACACTCATAAGTCACCTGATGTTAGCCAATCCACTTTTTTGTACTATTCTGTTTCCTTGTTCCTCTTCAAGTTGCTTTATAAAAACCTGTTTTTCTGCCCTGCCCAATGGAGCACATTTCTTTATTTTATGAAATGTTGCCCAATTCATGAATCACTAATAAAACACCAATTAGATCCTTAAGCTCAGTCGGTTAGAACTTTGTCTTTTGACACCGGTTAGTAATTTTTGCTTTTCTTATTGGTTAGGGTTTGGAGACAGAGTCCTACACAATTATTTATAATATATTAATTACTTAGATACGAAATTCAGAAATGCAATTTAGTTGTGAAAATCAAACAAAATATAAGAATTTGAAAAAGATTCAGGAAGGAAGCAGGAGGGAGACAACTGCAAAACAGAGGCTGTCAGGCAAAGACTGGCATTCGAAGATGTCAAAAGCCCCCAAACTCTTCCTTTTTTCTCTTCTTTCTTTCCCTCTTCTTTTCTCCCTCTCTTTTCTTCTGTCTTTATTCTCATTTGTACTCTCTAGCTTTTTAATTACAAGTAACTGTTTTCTTCAGCTTACCAGAAGGATATAACACTCCCCTACCAGTGTAAGAACTGACAATTGCAGTCAGCCCTGAGCGGCCATGCTCAGTGCCAAGTCGCTCCCAGGTCCTGGCTGCCCAGAGTGTGGTCCATGAGTCAGTGGCATTGGGCACCATCTGGGAGCCTGTTGGAAATGCAGGGTTTTGGGCCCTATCATCAGCCTCAAGAAGCAGAATCTTCCTTTTCAAAAAATCCTTAAGTGAATTCATTTGCACAGTGAGTTTGAGAAGCATCACTGCCCTGGAGGAGTTTAATGGATCTTTCCCTCCAGAGTACAATTGCTGCTCTACATGGGGAAGAGGTTTGCCCTACAATATTGGTTCCAGGGTCTTGTTGTTAGAACCAGGGCTTATCTGTAGAGAGGGAGCCATGGGTTGTTGCAGGTAATAGGACAGGGCAACACTGCACAGGTAAAGTCTCTGCTGGGAATTCTGGCATACCACCCCTGATAGGGTTTCCACAAAGCAAATTCTTTGGGGCCTGAGCTCAGTTCTCACTCAATAGATACATATGTGCATGCAATATTCACACATGCGCCCTGCCACCCACATAAAAAATAGCCATGTGTCCACCTCGGGGAAAGGAAGAGAGAGCTCCAACTCTCTTGTGCATCTCCTCTGTACCAGGCATCGCAGGAGGTGCTTTCACCAAAAGGCTCCACAGAAAAGAGAAGACAATCAGGTTATTGTGAGCATGCATTCAGTACCAGCCAAACTTCATTAACCAGAACCTCTGCATGTTTCATAGATCTATAACTGGCAGTTTTAATGATGACCTCATTAAATGATTAAATTAAATGATGAGATCCAAAAAATCCAGGTCATAAAAGAGTAATTAAATAATATTAATTATAGTTCTTATGTTTGTAACAGCTGAAAAGTCAGTTTCCAAGTGACTGTAAGTGCAAAAAAATATATTCTAGCCTAAACACTTCATACATTTAATCCTAATGTTAGTTGCTTGGAGAGGACTCCCTTTCTTTTCCAAGAGTGGTTTTCTGGCTGGGTGTGGTGGTGCTCACCTATAATCCCAGTACTTGGAAGGCTGAGATGGAAGAATTGCAGGTTCAAGGCCAGCCCCAGCAAGCTAGCAAGATTTTCAACAACCTGGAGAGACTCTGAATAAAACTATAAAGTGCTTGGAGGTAGAATGCCCCTGGGTTCAATTCCCAGTAGTCACCTCCCCCCAAAAATTATTTTTCTGGAGTTGGATTATTCTACAATGTTCCTTTACTTCAAAACAAGTAAAAGTTGCCCAGAGTTGATCCTCTACCAGGACCAGCATTCCTAACATAGGCTTGTGTGATTATAATATTCCAGTCCTGCTACTGTGCCAACTGGCTAATGATTCGGGGCTGTCAATGAATCCCTTTGGGTCTCAGCTTTGCCTTCTATGAAATGTTAAGGTTGTAAGATGGGGTTCTCAGTTCCCTTCCCTTCTGCCTCACACCAATATCTTAGAGTCTGTGAACAGGATATTTCAAAATAGAACCTGTCAGCCAGGATTTGAATGGGCTTAGTCGGTTCTCACCCCAGGCTTTCAGCGTTTCTATGTGTCCAAAGTCTATGCTTCCAGGACCACCACTCCTTGCAGAGGCATGGATTCTGTCAAATGTCACCTCAGCTGCTGAGTAGGAGGCAAAACCAGTAGGTGGTGGTCAGGTACCCATTGGTGATTGCTGAGCAAAAGGTCTTGCTCTCTTGACTACATGGTGTCTTCAGAAAAAGATTTGAGTATAGACAATGCATGGGCTGCATTTTAACACTCTCTTTTGTTTTTGAAATTTTCATTATATATTCAGAATAATGCTTAATATGGTGTGTTCTAATTATTTGAAAATTATAAACCTGTTGATGGTGTAGAGGGATAACTCTATAGAACCAAATTTTCATTTGGCAACATATATAATAGAAAGAATATAAATGTTGAAGTTAGAAGGAGTGTGTGTGTGTGTGTTTGTGTGTGTGTGTGTGTGTGTGTGTGTGTGTGTGTGTGTGTGTGTAGTGCCCCTTACTAATGGGGGGGACTCTGGGAATAATTATTAAATTCTCTGAAACTTAAAATCCTAATATACTAAATGTACGTAATACCTACTTTGTAGACTTGTTACAAGGATTCAAGATAATGTGTATGAAGCTCTTGGCAAATAGTAGATGCTCAATAACTAGAAAGATGATTCCCAAGTGCCACTTTGTGCACCAGCATGACCTTTGACATCATTTTCACCATTCCATGATAGAGTAAAATAATTCCAGTAGTAGTATTAGTAGTATATGTCATTTTCCACATTTAAGTTTATGCCATGCTTTTCTTTATAGAATGATCTTTTCATAGAATGATCTTGACAATTGGTAATTATCTAAACTTATTTAGCAAAATAAACAACTACTAATTTTAAGATAGCTACTCATATTTTCCTCGTCTAATTTGTTTGATATAGGAATCTAAAATAATAGGACTCACTGGATGAAAACATCCTAATTGTGCTGAATATAAGGATCTTCTGATGTGATGATTTTCACTATCAAATCATTTTAAATGAGAGCAATAGCATTCATTTATGCTACAACAAATTACTGTCTCCAGAATTACTGTACTATCACCAGATCATACTAGTGTGCTTTTGGCACCAGTATGGTTTCAGTGTCTGGTGTATTCCCCAAAAGGTTTTGGAGTGAGACACAACAACGCAATAGGCACTATATAGTTGTGAAAGAGTATGGGCCCTGCAATTAAACTGCCTGTATTCAAGACCAGATCCACAACTGGTTAGCTGTGTGACCTCTAACAAAGACACTTAACGTTTCTATGCCTCAGCTTCGTCACTGATCAAGTTTCAAAAATAATAGTACCCACATGATAAGGTTGCTGTAAAGATTTACTGGAATAGTTCCTGGAAGCATTCATTATAATACCTGATACATTAAAAAAGGCTCAATGAATAATATCAAAATTCAACAAACAGAAAAAGAAACAGAAAACTCTTGGGAGTCAGATAGGCTTAAGATCTGACACACCCACCTCCATTACCACCCACTCCTACATCTCATTATGTGACTTGTGGTAGGTTAGTATCTCTGTGTTTTATTTTCCTCCTCTACATAATACCTACCTCACACATTTATTGTCACTACCAAGTAACTTATTATATGTAAGTTATTTAATATTGTGCTTCACTCATAGTTGCACAATAAATGTTTTATCTACTCCTTCCCCTTCCAAAAATCTTTGCCAGAAGCCTACCTCTGTAATTTGTACACAATAATTATCCCTCTGTCTCACAACCCCCACCTGCATTCTCATTTAACTCTACAAGGAAGAACAGAAGCTGATACTGATTGGGACCAAAGTTTTGTAGATGTGTACGCCAGTCTTCCACTTTAGCCAAAAGATGGCCTCCTGCCAGACTTTTCTGAGGACAAGAAAGCTTATTAGGAAGGTCACTGTATCAGATAATTTCTGAGATTTTTGTCCCAGTCAGGAGAGCTGTGAGTCCAATATACTCTTCCAAACCCATGCTAGACACATGTATTTTAAGACACATGAATCTGATTTCTTTCTTTCCTGAGAGCTCCAACCTCTGCTTCATCCTTTGAGTTTCTCATTCCCAGCTCATGAGGCAGAGGTGGACGGTCTTGTGGAACTTTAACACAGATTCTGGCATGTTTTGGAAACTCCCAAGATGTATTTTTTTGTTTGTTTAAATAGATTCCATGTTCATTAAAAAAAAAAAAAAAAGTAAAAAGCATAGCAACATCTTTCTAAGAGCCATTTTAAAGTGTGAGATGATGTTTTATTTTCACTACTGGAATTGAGGGGATGAAGGAATGAGTGACTATAGAACGCATCACTAGAATTCCTATATATATAGAAAACCTTGCCTTCACATGGCAGGCATCCTAACATATGCGGATAGAACACTCCTGCTAAACCTTGTTCCTGGGCCTCTTCCTTATTTCAACCTGTTATAACCTGAGACAACCTTGAGAGAAACCTTGTTCCTTTTCTTTTTAACTTTTTTTCTTTCCACAAATAGAGTATTTTAGGAGAGACTCCTTCAAAATATGAGACTTTGGAGGGAACCATTAAAATTTTGACTCTTTCTGGCTTAAAGCTGTGCTCCCAAGTGCATGGTAGAGCTGAGGCATGCTTCGTCAGGGCGGCCGAGCAGTGGTGGGCTTGGGCTCTGGCAGCAGATGGCCCCATGCCAGGGACAGGAGAGGTAGGAACATTGGCACTATCATGCTCTCTTTGGGCACATTTACTGCGACATGTTACTCTCGGTGTCTTTGCCATTTCCTCTGCTGGGAATAGAACATTCCTTTACTGTGTAACAGGCCCCTACACCAGCTCGTGAATCAGGATCATTCTCACTTGCTGGGGAATAGACTTTGTAAACTCTTAAAAGATATTTACACAATTTCTAGAGCTCTGTTGGAAGAATGGATTTAGACTCAGACTTTTGGTCTCCTTTTCCCTTCACCCTTTTTAAGGTGGCTTTTTTGTAACTGTGTGACAATATGTCTTAAGTAAAAGGCAATCCAGAGCTGGGTCTTGAAGAACATCACACCCTATGGGGGTGACAAAGAGGAACAATAACACAAACATGTGTTAATATCAGCCAGATAAGATCAGCTTCCCCCAAATCTGAGTTATTCAAAGATCATTCATGGTTTTCTGTTTTGTTTTGCCATTCTCTATATATCAGGACCCCTTACTATTTTAAGGACTTCTTCCTTAAATCAAGACACTTAAAAAATGTATTTCTTCCTAAGAAATAACACCTAAAAATCACGAGTTTCACATTCTAGTTTCCTAATATAAAAAATGAACCCATGATAACTAAAATTTTATTTTATTTATTTATTTATTTATTTATTTATTTATTTATTTATTTATTTTACAGTACTAGGGATGGAACCCAGGGGCACAATACCTCCGAGCTACACCCCCAACCCTATTTTTTATTCTTTATTTTGAAACAGGGTCTCACTAAGTTGTGGAGGGCCTCACTAAGCAGCTGAGGCTGGCCGCCAACCCGGATCCTCCAGTCTCAGCCTCCCAAATGCTGGGATTACAAGCGTGTGCCACCACGCCTGGCTTAAAATTAAATTTTAAAATGTGGACTTACTTAAAAATCATCTTATATAACACAGTGATAAATACATTAACTTTAGGAAGCATTGAACTGGGTTGTCCCGCTGTTGATGTTGAAATCAGGAATCAAGACCATATCCCCAAGGGACAGGGAATGGAGGGGTTAATTCACAAAGCCAAGGCTGGTAGAAATGCCCTGTATGTGTGACCAGAATTATAAGGCCTACTTTCCTCTCTCTGCTTTCAACTACTCTATTCTGATCATGCACGTCTGAAAGTTGGGACTTCTTTGTCTTTTGCATTGCTTTTTTTTTTTTTTCTGTTAATCTTCAATTTTGCTTAGGTGTGTGCAGAGGAACAGCTTAAGACCATTTGGTGGTTATTTCTACCAGCTGGTCCACACCTCCCACTGTGGCCTGAGCAGTGTGAGGCACAGTCCATCCTTCAATGGCCGGCTGGGAGCTCCAGTCTCCTGTAGGGAACTGCTGAGCAGGCACAGAGGGCACCTGCCTGCCTGCAGACCAGTCTGCCACCTCAGGTTGAGTGTGACTTTTGCGCTCTTGACCTCTGTTCTTAACTACCACCCCTACTTCACTACTAATGGTGGTCTGTGAGTTGTCAGCCTCAAACTGGTGACATCCACCTGTAGAAATTCCCTTTGTAGTGGTTTTCTTTCCACATTTCGGCTGTGTGCTTTCTCTAATTTCTATATGGAACCAGTAACAGTAAATTTGAACAAAAGAGCTGACATAGCTCTGGGAAGAACCTGATCTAGAAGGATTTGTGTGACCAAGAATGAGGCCATTATCAGTTAAAAAAAAATCTTGTGAGAAGTTTAAAATAAAACAATTTGTCTGCCTTTATCTTTCATAAACATTTTTATCTTAAATGTAAAAAATGTGGACCATCCTCACTGGTCCTCTCATTAGCTCCTGGGCCAAAATGGTGTTTGGTACTGGAAGACTAATAATTTCCAAATACTCTGAAACATGATTTCACCAATCTTCACATACACCCCCAGAGACCATGATAGATCTAAGGCTAGATAAATGCAAGTTCAGAGACTCTGAAGAAACATTCTCATCTAAAATGCAATCTTCTGCCTCCTGGTTTAGGATTCTCTTCACTGATCTGTGTTTCTGCATTTTTTTGAGCTGGAAATAATATGCATAATTTGGCACAAATGAAAAATACCCAAATCTAAGGAGAAAAGGATAGGAAAGCACAGTGTTTAACGCTAGTTGTAAACTGGAAACCAAGTTGTAATTTTTTTTCCAAGTTGTAATTTTTATGCGATAAGACTCACTCTGAGAGGTCTTCAAATCAGGCAGAAGTCATATAATTCTTGAAATCTCTACAACCTTAAAAGTGATTGGTGATAGTTAGGCACAGTGGCACATGCTTGTATCCCAATATTTGGGAGGCTGAGGCAAGAGGATCACAGACTGTTTCAAAATAAAGCATAAAATAGGGGTGGGGTATAGTTTGAAAGTTGAATCCCCTGGGTTCATTCCCCAGTATATATATTTAAAAAATGTGACTAGAGTGTTCTACCTTTACCAAGGTATTTCCTGAATGAGATATGATGTTTTTTTAAAGGGGAAAAATCTATAAGATAGCAATAGAAATAACAGTACTGGCATAGTTATTTTATTAAAATTTAAAGAACTTCTTTGATTTAGTGGATGGGTGAGGGAGAGGCAGGGGGAAGTTCACCAAGTGCTATATGCATGTATGTCCCAATCACTTGGACTACATAATGGCATGAAACTAAAATGCACCAATAAAAGTATATTAAAAAAAGATTTTAAAAATTTAGCGTTATATTCCCACTAAATAGGATCACTCTGGAGCCAGGAGACTATGCTTTCAACATGAACAGCTTCTCCCTGGACTCTTATTTGTACCAGTGCAACTTCTTAGGTCACCTGCTGGCTGAAAAGTGTCACACCATCTACAGGAGCACTGAAACAGAGGAACATGCAGACACCCCCAAACTTTTGGATTCTTCATCTTCCAAAATGTCTAAGCTTTAGATTTTAGAAAAACAAAATTCCCAAGTCACATTTACCTGCTTGAAGCAAGTTTCAAGCCAAAGTGGCACATCCCAAAGTGGCCTATTGCCAAGGATGGAGGTAGAAAACACGCCAGTGTCTCTGGGGCCAGGACAGGATGTTGTTCACATTGTGTGGGCGGCTATTACTCTGGGGCTCCTTTGAGCGATAGCAGAATGTGCTGTGCCTGAGATACCGACTCCTTGTCTCTGTTCCAGCCACACAGTTGCATGCATCCCATGGTTACAAACCCTTTAAAATGATATCTAAAAATGATTGTTCTTGAGTTTGTTGAACACATGGAACTATTCCCTCCTCATCAACATATGAGTGCCTTAAAACCCATAACAGGCTTAGAATTTAAGGAGAAGCAGAAAGAGTAATGTCTCATTAGTGTTTCTAATAACTGAGAATTGTTAGCAATACTGAAAGTGTTTACTAACATGGTAGAGTCAAACTTGGCACTTTAAGAATAACAGAGTAATTTCAAGGAAAACATGGCTGCCAAATTTCTCCCTGTGTTAGTCTGCATTCTCATCTCTTATAGTTTTTCTTCCAAATTCCCCACACATCTACTGAGCCTCTCCACAATTCATAATTAAAATGATGAGGTCCTTTAAGATTAATATGATTTGTTCATTCATAATTCAATTCATATCTCTATTTAAGTAAATACACTGATAAATAATTGCAGAGTTCCTTAATCCTAGAGCTCTATCTTTGGCCTGTTTAATTTCTGCACTTGACCTTAATACCATAAACACTGATAATTCATGTTTAGAAAGAAAAGGATCTTGTTGGCTAATATATTTTTGCTGAGCAGCAGCTCATTGCCAGTCCTATCTACCGGATATCTATCATTACCTTTCAGAAAGAGCCTGCCCTGGCTCTTCAACCCATGGGTGGGAATTCAGGTTGCATCAGCTCACAGAGCAAACCCTCTGGGGTTTAAGTAAGCTGGTGTGTCACAA
Organism: Graphiurus murinus; assembly: GCA_004027655.1. Classification (NCBI taxonomy): domain Eukaryota; kingdom Metazoa; phylum Chordata; class Mammalia; order Rodentia; family Gliridae; genus Graphiurus; species Graphiurus murinus. Next base: position 66,408 of record PVLC010004807.1, on the reverse strand, counting down.
TGGAAGTGCACTGGAAACCTGGTTTCAAATTTTGGTTTGCCACCATGACTGGAAGCAAGTTATTTAACCTCTCTGGTCCTCATTTTCAATGAAATAAAAATGTTGGATGAGGTCTGGGCTTGGCTCAAGGGCCAATTGAGATTCATTAGTGGTGGTGTGCTGGGGAACATGGAGAAAGATTCCAGCCACAGTGGGGATAAGGAGGCTTATTGACCGATTCAGGTACATCCAGACTCATTCTAATTGATTAGCAATATCTCTCCTGGGCAGGTAGTGAAATGAGTGCCATATGTGTGAACCCTAGCTGGAAATGCATGTTAAGGTACATTTGATCATATGCTTTTAGAGAAGTAGATCACATTTCCTTGAAGAAACATTAAGATTTTTCTGTAATCTTCAGAACCAAAATAGAAATTTTTTTTTGTTGACCAAGATAAGTTTTTAGAAACTTTTGAATGTTTTCACACAGAGTGTCTTATATTCTCCTTCTGACTATTAACAACCACTTGGATTAAATAGTCAGATAGTACACCCTTTTGAGGAATGAGTGGAAGTATCAGACATTCCTTTCTTGCTCACTCTTATAGGACAGGATTTGAAAAGTTTATTTTGCTTATCAATCAACTCATTATATATTGATATGAAGTACTCAGTGCTAGTTATAAATTGGAGACTAAGTTATCATTTTCATTTGATGAGATCAACCCTGACAGATCTTTAAATCAGACAGAAGTCATAAAATTATTCAAGCATCTACAATCTTAAGGAGAAATTTTACCATGTAATTGTAATGCTGACTTCTATGCTTTGGGACTTAAGTACCCTGAAGAGCTTCAAATACACAAATATGTCTTTTGTTTGCTCATTTAATAAAGATTTTCTTGGAACTTCATATATTTGAAGAAGGTTTGGACCACTGTTTATTTATCCGTGAGAGTCATTTACTTGAATTAGAGCAGAGGCCTTAGAATCACCATTCATTACCTCCTGGCATTATACTTTAATATTTGAATATGAGTCTGAGTTTGGTGGTTCTATCCTTTTTTAAAAACCTGGGTCTATTCCTAAATTTAGGAAAATTGTTGGGGCCTAGTATATCTGTTTTTATCCCAAACAATGGGATATTTGTTTCTGCCCCTTGGCTATATCTCAAAGATATTCAAGGAATCATGGGAGAAGTTCATGCTAGTCTTTTGGGGCCGCTGGTAAAACTCACACATGCTATTATTATTGTTGTTGACATCTTGGTTGCTGTCTATCCTACACTTTCATGTTTTAGAACCCTGAGCATTCTCTTAAGCATAGAGATCTTAGAGCACCCAGAAACTGCAGCTGCAAAGAAAAAATCGTGGAGGACGAAATACTAGTACAATTTTTACCTTGATCCACAAAACAAGTTCATCCACCTTGGATTTCTCAAATGTCTGAGAGAACTTATGCAATATACACTGCTAACAGGGCATAAAGGCGTGTTGGCCGATGTCCTGCACAGCTTTTGTACTCTTCAGACTTCTCCATCTCATCTCTAACATTTACTTCTGTTTGGGGCAAAGAAGAACAGGAGTTACACATTATGGCATCATTGTCCTTAAAACCTATTAACTTTAGTCAGATGTGGTGGTGCATGTTTGTAATCCCAGCACATGAGAAGCTGAGGCAGGAGGATCCCAGGTGTGACAACAGCCTTGGCACATAGACTCTCAGCAACCTAGTGACACTGTTTTTCAAAACAAAAAGGGGTAGGGGTATAGCTCAGAAGTAGAATGCTACTGGGTTCAATCACCAGTACCACATAGATACACACACACACACACACACACACACACACACACACACACACACATCTATTAACTTCAAGAGGCCAGATCTGTACATTTTCAGAGGAAAAAATGATTTTATTTCCTCTTTAGACTATGAAGTGGACTTTCTTCCTATTATTAGAAATGGTTGACGGTTTTTCTGTCAATATCTTTTCTTTCTCCTTTCCAACCAATTTCCGAGTCCAATTCCATATGATCAGGGATTTGTAGGTCAAAATTTAACTAGATCTCTGAGAGAAAAAAAGAGCCCTGATTTATACTATGTGTCAAGTTTTGTGTAATAAATGCTCTCATCATGGCCATTTGCAAGCTGCCAACATGACACCATTAAACACAGTGTTGAGATGAAATGCACAGTAGCACACCATGTTATACTGTACCCCACAAAAGCAGTAGAGTTAGATAATCTCGACAACAAGTAATAATGAAATAATTAGGAAGTCATGAGTTTTGAGTGTATGCAACCTTTGTTTCACACATAATTTACTTGCTAATTCATATAGTTTAGAAACAGTTGTGTTTAAAAACTGGTCACAAAATTCCTGAAAATGTCCCCATGAACTGGTATGAATTGATTTTAAAATTCCATTTCCGGAGATATTCAGAGACTGACATTTATTAATTCCCTGGAAATTCTTGAAAAACTGGGTAGGAGCTGGGCATGGTGGTGCGCGCTTGTAATCCCAGCATTTGGGAGAATGAGACTGGAGGATCTGGGTTCACAGCCAGCCTCAGCTACTTAGTGAGGCACTCTGCAACTTAGTGAGACCCTGTTTCAAAATAAAGAATAAAAAGATAGGGTAGGGGGTATAGCTCGAAGGTAGAATGCCCCTGAGTTCAATCCCCAGTACTGCAAAACAAAAACAAAAGCAACAACAACAACAACAAACTGGGTAGGGAAATGTAAGTGATCCTAAATTCCCACCGTAGGTAAAGTAATGAAAGAGCAGGGATATGTCCATGTAACATACTCTACTTGATGCCAGTACAAAGCTCTGGCAGTTGTTCACTTGATGCATAGATGATATCAACAGCCAGAGGAGACCAGACTTGCCAGATAGGCCAATCCTGAGAACATCAAAAAGGCTCTTGAAATTTTGGAAAATAAACACAACTGAACATTTTTTTCCAGAAAAAAAAATGGAAACACTTTTACAGAGTTAATCTAGACAATATAAACACAGAAGATAGTATTAAATCTGTCTGAGAAGGTAATACTGAAGGTATCATTGTTCATTGTGTAAGAAATGAAGGAAGTGAAGAAGAAAAGCCAAAAGGAAACAGAGCCTGAAGGTCTGATGTATGTAGGTAAATTAAGAAAATATAATTTGTATTTTCCTTGGCAACAAGTGAATGGATCTAAGACCCACCATAAGTCAATCTTCAAAGCTTGGCTGCTTGGTGAGAACAGTGCAAGGTGCCAGGAGGGAGAAATGAACTCTGCCATGTCTAACAACTGTGAGATGAGAAAGCGAAAAGAGCTTTCTTCTCCTTCTTCAGAAATGGCTGCCAATCACCTTGCACCCTCCCTCCCCTCATCCTGTTTATTCTACCTTTCCCACTTTACCAGGTCTTTACCTGGAAGTCTCTGCACAATTGCTCCCACAGTCTCCTCTCAACTTCTGCTGTCCCCAGAATTACAGCTTGAGTATCAGTTCCAGGAAGCCTTCTTTGACCCCCCTAAATCCTAGCTGGAAGACATATTGAGTCAAAGTTACTTGCTTCCTGGCTTTTCTCTGAATAGATGTGAATTCTTTGAAAGTGGAAATGTGTCTTATTTTCTTGTACCCTAGGTGCCTAGAGCAAATGGTGGTTACATAAGAGGTGCTCAGTAAATGTGTTTTCTGAAGGAATAGAATAAATGAATCAATGCCCACAGAGCAGACAGAACTCAAGGGAACATGGAGGCTTTCCATTGTTCAATACAAAATAGTAACATCTGTGTTACTAGATGATAATACTGCCTTTACTGCTGTCTCCGAGGAAATGAACAGAACATAGTCAATTAAGAGCTTTCTTTCAGTGAACATACCTCTTTTTGCTCTCCTTCATGCCAGTCCCTGTTTTCTATCATCAGCCACATTAATATGCTTTTTCCTCTTTCTCTTAATTGCCTTATGGGCTTCTTGCTTACCACACCAAGTGCAACAGATCATCTGTAATTATCTGGGGAAAGTGAGGAAGGACAATTGATCCCAACATTCAGGACTCTCCACCTTGAAACACTTGTGCTACATCTCGCTTCCCCTCACCTCCACCTGATAGTTAAATATGTGCTCCTTTTGTATTGTGCTTGAGCACTCTGGAAACCAGTGCTCTCTACATATTCATGGACACAAAGTATATTGGAGTAAGGAAAAATTACAGGTTAGACAGGTGTCTGGCGATAGCCTAAATTATTGTCTTTGCTGAAAGCAAAAGGTTGACGTAGGCCTTTTATACACCTCCAAAGACATGAAATTCAGGTTCTAAATTAGAGGCAGCATTTCATTATGTAGCTGGATAATTTATTCTCAGGTGTGTAGGAGATATCTGGAAGTAAAATGGCGTCAGCACCTATAAACTGGAGCAGTTTAAGCTGAAAGATATGTCACAGGCCTGATTTTAAATTGGCAGATACTCCTTGCTCTCTGAGTTTTGAGAGCTTTACTCCTTTGTCTTCTAGGCCAGGTGTGGGTTTTCTTCCGTGCCCTCTCAAAGTCATTTAGGCACAACTGGGGACAGTCTGTCGTCGGCAGGAAAACTTATACTTTGTTGGCATGAATGAGACAGTAAGTCCTGATCAGCATTTCTTCTGCTTGATCTTATTTCCTCCTCTGAGTGTGAGTCTAATGCACCTTCATTACTCCTTCAAGAAGCAGTAATTGGCTTCCAGAACAATGCCTTCACCATCATAGTTATTTGCTATCTCTGAAGCCATTCGAAACAGCCAGTTTGGAGGTGTGGGCATTTGTTAATAATGTTCTTATCTCTTTGCAGAATTAAATAATAACTTTTGTAAATGGCAACAATTTAAAACCTTGAGATTCCAAGAGATATTTGTATTCAACTACTTAAAAATAAAAAATATTAATGGTTCCTCCCGTTCTACTTAATATAGAACATTGTCAATCCTTTAGGATTCTCCTGAGAAGTTCAAAGAGTTTACACCTAACTCTCACATATTATATCTGCTGACATCTCAGGAATCATATTTCAGTTTTACCTGCATGAAAGCCATGAAAAAAGCTACAGTCATTGTTTTCCATGCAGTCTTTGAAACATTGTTTCCCAAAGCATAGAGCAATCTTCCTGCATCTTACCTGGAAATCCTGCTTAAAATGAAGATCCCTGGGCCTCATATTAGATATTCCAAATCAAATAGCTGGGAGTAGGGCCCAGGAAACTGAATATTTAACAGATTTCTATATGACACAGGTATATTTTGTGAACTAAGGACCATAAATTTAAGGCATTAAAAATAAACCAAATGCAAGAACTAATGTGTCATTTCTCTTTAAGCAGAATAGAAGCAGAGCTTTCTCCATTTTTGCCATGAGGTGATGAAAGCATATTATTGGGCGGCCAAGTAGGTTGGTGTATATGACAGAACCTAGGCTCTGGGGGCAGAAGGACGGGGTAAGCTCTAAAAACTGATGGTCTTCTGAATCAATGGCAGAATGGACTACAGTTGGTCATTATTACGTATAAAATGGCCCAATAATACAGAAGAAACAACAGGGAAGGTTCCTAGGACCTGCAGAGCTTGTATATTTCTCCTCATATATATTTCTTCTCTTGTATATTTCTCTAGATTAGGTGACTTAAGGAAAAGGATTCCTTAAGCCCATTAATTTATTTAACACATGATTATAGGCACTTACTTTGCCTCAGGAACTATGCTAGATTCTGGTAATATCAATTTGAACAAAACTAATGTAATTCCTGCTCTTATGGAATTTATAACAACATAAGGAAGAAGATATTAAATAATCTTAGAATCACAGAATAAGCACATAGTTATAGTTTGTAGTAAATGCTTTTAAGGAAAACTACATGGTGTCAATCAAGTAAGACAGCAGGATCTACTACAAACCAAGACAAACATTTAAACTTACAGCATAATTGACATCTCAGAAGAACCACATGGGTGCTTCTCCAACATTTCTGTGTTTTATATATAAAAATATTGTGAAAATAATAGCTGCCATAGAGTGCTATCTGTCCTGGCATCATGGTAGAGGTTTATAAATGCATTCTCACTTACTATGCAACCCCGTGAGGCCCCAGCGTTCCTAAAGGACTCAATCGAGATTCAAATCCTGGTCTATCCTACCCAATACCTATATTCTATTTACTGCAATACATTAGACAAATACCATAGATTCATACTGTTCAAACTGGATGGCACATAACAAGCCATCTAGCTTACTACTTAACAAACCATTTTATAGATGCAAAAAATGGAGAAAAATGGAGAGTGAGCTCCTATCAAAATTTGTGTCCAAGCTAGTGGGTAGCAGAACCAGATTTAGAACCGACATCTTGGGCCCCAATACAAGATACAAGCTCTTCCTTCTTACTCTAGCTCATTGCCTCTATATAACTTAATTATTTGTGCCCTGTTGGGAATGTAGGGAATGTAGAATTCAACTGATTCTCTATGCTAGATTTTTTTTTTTTTCCGGTACTGGGGATTGAACCCAAGGGCATTCTATCTCTGAGCTACACCCTCAGTCCTATTTTTATTCTTTATTTTGAAATAAGTTCTCATTAAGTTGTGGAGGGCCTCACTAAGTAGCTGAGGCTGGCTGTGAACCCAGATCTTCCAGTTTCAGCCTCCCACGTACTGGATTACAAGTGTGTGCCACCACACTTGGCTGCTAGATTTTTTTTTTAATTGGTTAGTTTAGGCTACAGAAATAATTAACAGTTATCAAAATTTCAACTCTGCACATTTTTTTATTTTTGTTTTTGAAACAGGGTCTTACTAGGTTGCTTAGAGTCTCACTACATTCCTAAGATTATGCTCAAACCTGTGATCCTCCAGTCTCAGCCACCCAAGTACTGGGATTACATGTTTGTACCACTATGCCCAGCTTCTAGTCCTCTTTTAATTATTCAAAATCTACCCTATGATCATTAGTAGCAATATGCTGCTCTTTAAGTGCAAGTAATATTCTATTAGCATACTGTCTGTAAGCATTGTGCTTCTCAGTAGTCTTTTCAGGAGTGGAAATGGACTTTTTTCCTTCTCTTTGCTGTTGTGTACACTAATCCCAGGGGTGATGGCAAAGTTCCTGGACCCATAGACTTGCAGAATAGACATGGTACACTTTCTTATATCCATAATTTAGTGATTGGCAACTATTTTTAACACTTCTCTTTAACATTATAGCAAACAAAAATGAATCAAGAAGTAGAATGCAAACTTAGAATAAAATTTTAAGAAAAATAGAAGACCAAAGAAATAGTGTGCACAAAATCAAATGCTTCAGACTAACACCCACAAAAATATATGGCATCCCTGTGCCTTCTAACATGTGAACATACTCACCTACATATATCCATTCATTTTTCTTGGCCATTAGACATAATTTGGTGAAAAAAATAGAGAAAACATGCTGTAAATTCATTATGCTCTCAGCCCTTTTTCTATTCCTAAAGGTATCATGCAGAGGAAAAATCCTGGGTTTTGGAATCAGTAAGACTTCAGTTTGAGTCTTGAAACCCAAACTCCCGATCTCTGTATATCCATACTCTCAACCCTAGGTTCTTGTTTAATGGTGATATTATCGTGTACACCTTGAGCCTATTTTGATGATTAAATGAGTTATGTGTAAAGTACTAAGTGCAGTAACTGGGACACAGAAGCATTCAAGAAGTGATGCTTCATCATGAACACATATTTGTAAATGGCAGGTAGAGGGTAAGGGCATGGACTGTGTTCTTAAAAAAGAGAAAGCTACTTTTCCAAGAAGAGTTGTTACCACATTTTGGCTCCTAGAACATTAAATAAGACATAAGAATGAAATACATGCGCACATGCACACACACACACACACACACACACACACACACACACACACACTCACACATGCACTTGCAGGAAGAGATAGGAGCAAATAGCTGTAGGGAAAGATTGTACTGTGGGAGTGGGCTGGAGAAGCTCGAAGCTTCTGAGACATGAGGATTATGAGTCAAATTGTCATAAGAAGAACAAGAGTCACTTTCTATCTCATTTCTCCCCCTCAAACACTAGTTCCTATATAAAAAGTTCAGGAAATGACTGGGATGTGGTTTTTTTTTTTCCCCCCCACACAGACATTTTAACTCTAGTCTTTATTTCTTCTCTCAAAAATGTTGTGAGACAACATTATTCATGATGGCAGGAATAGAAAATGTTTTGTGCCAGAAATTTGTACAATTTTTGGATTTTGCCCTAAATTTGAACTTCTTTTATTTTCCAGTTTATTTTCCCACTTCCTGTTTCCAGGGCTGGGAGCTTTAAGAAGTTCAGAAAATAATCATCACATAATATTGGGCCCATAGAAAAAAATGCTTTTTTGTGAGTCAAGTGCAAATTAATCAGAATTACAAGTCTTGAAATATCTTCAAGGCTATATATAAGTTGATAGGCAAAAGAAAAAAAATTGTATTCAGCTCATCCAAGCTATGGAAACTGTAAGTCAGATGACAAATTCCTGAAATCCTTATGCACATATTTGTAAGTGCCCTCCCACACACCCACAATGCACAGAGGCCTGAACAACAGTTCTGAATAGATCCCCCTTCAATCTGGTTCTTCCAGTGAGGAATCGAGGAGAGGTCAATTGCTCTGAAGATCAGAAGGGAGTTGAGTTCAGCTGCTGGCCTGGGGGAGGTAGACAGAATGAGTTCCATCCCTTCCTCCAGAGCAGATCTTCTGCCCACTCTGTTCACCTGTCACCTGCAGCTTGCGCTGAGTCTCACCACACCCTTTTGAGAATGAGAAGATCAGGGTCCCCATGTCACCTTCCCTAGGCCTTGAGAAGATGTCTTCAGACTAGCAACATTTTCATGTGTTTCTTAATGAAGGCTGCAAGGAATTTTAACATCATCATACTTTAGCTTTTTTATTTTAATGTTATTATTTAAAAATAAAAATATCTAAGAGAAATAAAAACCTCCCTAAACCACATTCCTTCATGGCTCTGTCATACTTCCCACTCAGATGTACCTTTTAAGGCCTCTTCCCATTATACCTTTTTAGGATATTCAGAGATACCTCATCCTTAATGGAACTGGAAATAGATGAGGTGGTAGTGGTGGTGCACACCTGTAATTCCAGTACTTGGGAGGCTGAGACTGGAGGATCACAAGTTCACAGCCAGCCTCAGCAACTTAGTGAGGCCCTCCATAACTTAATGAGACACTGTTTCAAAATAAATAATAAAATAAGGCAGGGGTGTAACTCAGAGATAGAATGCCCCTAAGTTGAATACCCAGTACCAAAAAAAAAAAAGGGAGGGGGATTGAAAATAGAGGTGATAAAGCTCTCAGAAATTCTTTTTCAGCCGGGCGTGGTGGCGCACGCTTGTAATCCCAGCATTCGGGAGGCTGAGACCGGAGGATCCGGGTTCGCGGCCAGCCTCAGCTACCTAGTGAGGCACTCCGCAACTTAGTGAGACTCGGTTTCAAAATAAAGAATAAAAAATAGGGCTGGGGGTATAGCTCGGAGGTAGAATGCCCCTGAGTTCAATCCCCA
>PVLC010004807.1:0-56762 GCA_004027655.1 Graphiurus murinus | reverse complement strand
TCTTTTTCCTTCCCTGCCAAACATCTCTGAACATGGCATCATGGTAAATTCTTGCCCAGCTTGAAGGTGTTGTTGGCTGGTCTGCCTTGGAGAAAAGACCTATTGATTGAACATCTCAATTGCATATGACAAAAGCATATAGAAAGGAAAGAAAATGCTGACCATCCTGATCAAAGACAGAAATGGCCTAAACAGAGTATACACAATCGTCAGGACTAAAAGCTTGGACCCAATGAATCAGGCTTACTCCAAAAAAAAGTCTTGAGGCCTGGAGTTCTGAGGAACTTGTTCTGCTTTGTGGCACCAGGATGAGGTAAAAAGAGCTTGTGTGCAAGGGATCCTGACACATTTGGAGATTCAACTTCCAGAGAAACCGTGGGTATAGCGTTTTCACATAATAAAGAGTTGGGTTGAATTTCCTTCTCCATTGAACTGGCTCTCATTTATAGACACAACCACAATTAGAAACATTTATGTTCGTTCTCTCTCTCTTTCTCTCTCCCCATATATATATATTAGATTTAGATGACCATTGGCAGCACAGTGGGTCAATACTGCTAATTAACCATGGTCAAGAGCACTGGGCATGTAGAATGAATTTTGGTACCCATCTCCCTTTTAGCAGGAAAGAGGTTTGGAATTTGAGGCTAAGTGTAGGTTTTTCTAAGACTCTTCCTAGCTATGGGCAGCTGCCTATAGAATGTAATTCAATACACAGAACATTCCTACATTCAAGAAATATTGAGTTGGGCACTATGCTGGATGCTGGGAGAAAACAGAAGAGGCAAACCCCTGGCCTCATGGACTCCAAGTTCAGTAGGGGGCGAGGATCTGGGGGCATATCAAGTAGTTGCACTGGCACCCTGAAGCCCCAGATCTCTCCTGGGCCAGCGCCCGCTCCAGTTACCTATGCTGGCTTTGTACCTCTCATCAAGAGCATCCTCAAAGTCTGGCCCACTGACCTGTGGCATTGTTGCCTCCTGGGGAGCTTTTTACGAAGCCCATTTCCAGGGTGCACCCCAGTCCTACAGAATAAAAATTTCTGATCTTTTAACTGGCTTCCCAAAGTACTTCTGTTCCATAAATTGTCCCTTTGCATATCTCAACTGCGATAAAGCTTTATAGTGTTTCTGCAGGAGGGGATGCATGAACGTTCGTGTTGGTTTATGGTGGGCTGAACACTGGATTTGTGGCTTTCAGACATGACTTTAAGTGTCAGTTCTTCTGGTTACAAGATTGCTTTTTTCTCTTGAGTCTTGGTATCTTTATCCCCCAGCCCACTGAGGGATTGCTATGGCAGTGCTAAGTTCAAGGTCTGAGTGTACTTCTTTTGGCTTCTATATCCAATTAGCAATAAGTTACTTACAAATAATGTTAAAACAAGCCATGGGCCAGAAGAAGTTGCAACAATATTTATAAACAGCAAATAAAGACTATTGTTCAGAATATGAATGTGTGTGTGTATGTGAATGCTTACAAGTCAGTAGGTAAAAGAAAATAACCACATAGAAAAATGGACAGAGGATGTGAACAGGCAAGTCACAGAGAAGGAAATCTGAACCAGAAAAACCTTATTTTTTTTTTAAGAAAAGGCAAATTAAAAAAGCCACACAGTACCTTTTATTGTATCTGTCAAACTGGTAAAAATAAAGAAATATGATAATATCAAGGGTTCCCGGGATGTGGGTGAGATGCTTAACTCTTAACTCTTGGGAGTATAATCTAATATACTCACTTTCAAGATATATAGTTGGATCATATATGTATTTGGATCAGATATGTATAATCAAAATGTAATACATAGAGCTCAATAATTGTTTCCACTGGTATATCCAATAGAAACTGGTGTTTGTGCACAGAGGCATGTGATAGGATGAGTATTGTGGCATTATTTGTAAGAGTAAAAAAATTATAAACAACCCAAGTATCCTTTTATAGAGAAGTATGTGAATAAAATGTGATGATCTAAATCAACTGATTAGATCCCAAGCATATTATATTGAATGAAAACACAGAGAAGAACAAAACACTCAGTATGAATCATTTATATAAACAAAAAATGAACAAAATTAATATTATGTTTTATGATGCATGTTATGCATGTGAAACTTTTACAAATGAAATGAAAGCACTCACAAAATTCATGGTATTTGTTGCTTGAGAAGGATCACAGGAAAGGGATAGGTGGCTGAAAAAGACATTTGATGGTATCTGTCATTTAACTTCATAGAAACAAAATACTAAAACTTGGAAGAAGTACAATCAAATGTTAACCGTTGCTATGCCTGGATCATAGATCTATTAGTGTTTGTTTTTAAATTGGTCTTTGTAGTTTTCTGCGGCACTAATGGTTTGAAAACGAAAAGAAGAAACAACAGTATTCTTCATTGTTCCATAGCTCCTCCTGGGATGGACAGGAGGTAGTGGTAGACCTGGAATACAGTGAGACCCTGGCATAGGCATACATACAGGCTGGGGGCTGGGATTGACTAGAAGGAGCTGGAGTCCCTGAAAGACTTTTAGCACTCACCCATGGAGGAAGGCCCCAAGAATATGAACCAAGTTTGTAGTACAATTGTATTTGTTTTCAGTCCTTTCAGCTACTGTTTATGTAGACAGTGAAATTACCAGTCAGAGACTTGGATAATAAATAGTTCTCTTTCTTCTCACCCCTCGCCTGCCTGCGCCTGCCTGCGGGTTTGGCAGCCATGCTTGACTGCTTTGTGATTGGCTGCTCCTCTAGGTTTCTATTTTATCTTTCTGTCTGTTAGGTGGTTGCTGTGGGAGTATGAAAGAGGCAAGGAAAGGAGAAAAGATAGAGAGGGAATGCAGTCGACTTTGGCTAAAGGAAGCCATCTCTAGATTCTTCATGCAAAGGATTGAATTGCATCATCTGAAAGAACCTGGATTTTAGAGATGAAGGTCCCAGAAATTTTAATTCCAAGTGCCTGAGCAGTTTTGTAGTGACCCTTAAGTTCCTTGCACTGTCCTTCATAATGCTGTGTGCACATGCGCATATACACTCACTATGCATGTGTGCACACCCCACTATCACTTCCTGCACTTTAGTATAAAGCCCCAGCTTCTTTGGGCAGCATCTACACCTGTGCATCAAAACCAGCATGTTCACCCACCTTCATCATATGTGCATTTTAACTTCTGAGCTCTAAATGACACAACTCAAAGAAAAAACAGGTTTAGTTATTTGTCTTTGCAATTAATGTGTTTGCAAAGGTAACTGCTCGTTTTACTTACCTATTCCTCTCTAAATGGATATTCAGATTGTTTCTAAGTCTTTACTCTTCCAAACAATGCCACAATGCATACGTTTAACATACCACCTAGTGTTTTCACTTCTTGGAAGAAGGGTAGGTTTTTGTTGATTTTGTCCTGCTAGAAAAGAGCTGCCTTGGAATAAGAGAAAGCAGGGGTTTATAGCCCTACCAACTAGCTTGTGTACTTATGAGAAATGCAGATTCTTGGGCACTACCTCAGACTACAGCTGGTGCACAGCCCAACAATATGTGTTTTAACAAGCCCTGCAAGTGATTCTGATGCACATTAAGGTTTGAAAACCTTTACACTTAAGAACTAGCTCTGAACTGGGTTTGGAAGAACATAATTCAGGTCTCTTCTCCTATACTTACCAGCTGTGCTGCCGTGGGCAAATAACTTGTTAGAATTAAGTGTTGTTTACATGGTGGAAGCTCAGCAACTGTTTGCCGAATGAGTAATGTCTATGAAAGTTCTCTGAACACCATGAAGGGCTATGCAGTCCGAGTTGTTATTATTGCCCTATCTCATCCTGGGAGTGGTTTTGTTTGCTAAATCAGATATTATAGCTGAAGTATCTTCTATTTCTCTTAGAAGGTGTTTGTTACTCTCCATAAAAAGTCACCAGATTTAGCAAAATACAAATAGAGGATACCCCAGTTAAAATTGAATTTCTAATAAACCACACTTTTTTTCTGAATATATTCCAATTATTGAATGGGCATAGTTGCATTAAAAAATTACTTGTTTTTGACAAGTCCTGTATTTAACCTGGTGTCCTAGGTTTAATCTGACAATCCCTATTACTTTGAGGTCTTTTTAAGGTTAAGGGCCAGGTTTTATTGATTTCGAAAGGTTCAAGTTTAAGAAGGAATGCTTTAAACTGCAAGTATCAGGAAATTTCATGGTAGTTTCTTTCTCTCATACGACAAGGAGTTTGGAAGAGGTGATTCTAGGAAGGGGTCCATGTCTCAAAGTCATCAAGGATCTCATTCCAGGATCCTGTGAGTCTCCTGGTCTTTCCCCTCATCATCACCAAATGGCAGCAGTAGCTGACAGCATCTCACAGAGCTGTCTTGCCAGACAACTTCCTAAAGCAAGGAAGATGAGTTTCTTCCTTGGAATCTTCCTGGAAAACTGGAAAAGTACCCAACCTTAAGATTAGGGCTAAATGGAGACAGATGTGGGTGACAGTTGAGGTAGCTAACTGAAGCTGTCTACCAGTGTTGAGCAAATACTTCTTGGGTTCCTGGCATGTGCCAATCCCTGGGCTCAGTTTAGAGATACAGAGATGTATGAGACAAAGTTCTCACCCTCCAGGAGCTTCTACTCTATTCAGGGAGTCCAGAGGGATCAGACTGATGTTATTAGGCATGTGCTTTGTTAAAGACATGCGCCAGGTATAATGGGGCTCTCAGGAAGGCTGCTTCTCTCAGGCCAGGAGTTCAGAGAAGACCCCTTGAAGAGATGCTGCCAGCATGTAGAGGATGCTTGGGATTCTGTGAGGCTTAAATCAGTGCACACGCACGTGCACACACACAGGCACACACACACGAATGTGCTCACACATATTTACACATATTTATTGTAGTTTGGGCATATAATAAAGATACAATAGATATTAATTCTTACAATGATTATGATTTTTTTGTGTATGGTACTGGGGGTTGAACCCAGTGGTGTTCTACCATTGAGCTACTCCTTAGCCCTTTTCATTTTTTATTTTGAAACGGTCTCACTAAATTACCACACACTGGCCTCAAACCTGCAACCCTATCTCAGCCTCCCATGTACTGATAATGACTATTATCCTATAGGGAACTGATTGTGGATGTAACACATGGGTGCCCACTTTTCTTATTGGCTGATCTAAATAAAGGAGTATGATTTGCCTTACCTGTCACAAGTTTAGGAAGTTGAACAGAGTGATGAAAATAAGCAAAAAATAAGTACATGGCAAAACCATGGTAATGAGAACTCAGAGATCTAAAGAGCTACCACTCAGTGTTTCTTGACATTTTTCTTTATGCATATATGTGCAATTTTTATATGATTACTAATGTGTTAATGCTAATTTAAATTGTAAATAAGTTCAAGACTGCAAAAACAAGCCAAACAATGGAAAAAATATGCTATTTTATTTTCAAGTTGTATCAAATCTCCCTGTGCCCTGTAAGACCCATTCAGATACTCCCTCTTCTGTTTACCTTATTAAGAAATTACCTTGAGCCAGGCAAGGTGGTACCTGCCTATGATCCCAATACTTGGGAGGCTGAGACAGGAGGATCATAGGTTTGAAGTGCCAGCCTCAGCTACTTAGCAGAGATCCTCAGCA
This sequence comes from Graphiurus murinus, assembly GCA_004027655.1. Lineage (NCBI taxonomy): Eukaryota > Metazoa > Chordata > Mammalia > Rodentia > Gliridae > Graphiurus > Graphiurus murinus. The sequence goes on along the minus strand of PVLC010004807.1, from coordinate 51,154 downwards.
ACTTAGTGAGACCCTGTAGGGCTGGGTTCAATCTCCAGTATCCCTAGAAAAAAAAGAAAGAAAGAAAAGACAAGGAAGAAATTATTGCTTTAGGGGTCATCTAGAGTAGTGGTGTTTAGTTCTATGATTCTCCAGGTCTCTGGAGGGTGCTATAAAGACTTTTTCAGAGACTGAAGGGAAGGCCTAATTTTCTGGACTCTGGTGTAGTAACAATTTCACATGCCCCCTCATCCACAGACACAAGGCACACAGCAGGCAGGTCAAACAGGACTTCTGTTTAGCCTGGAATACAAGAGCCAGGACTGGAGAGTCAGGCTGCCTGTTTTATGCTACTTTTGTGGCCTTGGGCGAGTTTTTAGCTTCTTCGTGCCTCAGTTTCCCTCTCTGTAAAACAGGAATGATAATATAATTTCTAATTTTATAGCATGTTTAATAATGAAAATAAAAAGAGGTAATCTACCAAGAGTACTTGGCACAAGCCTGGCAAAGTCTAGTTATACAATGATTGTGGATTATTATTAATACCATTTTATAATAGTGTTAGATATTGAGGGTTTGAATATGATTTATCTCCTTTTTTCCTCTGCTGGGGTGGGGAGGAAAAGAAGAAAGGCCACTGTCATAGTCAAATACCCTTCGATTACTGAGGCCACTGAGGCTCAGAGAAGTGAACTGTTGTAAAGTCATTTGGTTAGTGATCCAGACCTCAGGTCCCCAGACCATCACTGTAAAGCTTGTATAAACTTACACTTCATAAGATTTCGTAGCTCAAAAGAATTTTGCTTGGATTATTGTAAACCTGGCACAATAGCAACAGCCCATATATTTCTCACACTAGTTTCTATCCTTTGAGGTCTCATGTGAATATACACATATCTACTTTAACAGCAAATGTTAATATCTACCCAAGAGGCCCACCGACAGGATTCCCTTCCAAGTCTCCTTTAATTGCTACCAGCAAGTGAACCCTCACCAGTTCAGTGAATATGCTCAGAAGGTGGTTTAGGACACTGCAAGTTCTCTCACCCAGAGGAGACAGTCATTCCTGTTCCTCGTGTGTGGCCAGTTTAGAAACACAGGGCTTGTCTTTAACTCTTCTTTCCCTTCCTCACATTCCTACACTACTTTCTATGAAGCATTCAAAAGCCTTTCCTCAAAACCTGGGTCTACTTTGTTTAACTGACTTAATCTTTTCCATTCGCCAAGTCATTCTCCTCATTGGGCCCAACAGATGGTAAGAAATCCATCTAACTTGGACTCAGACAAGAGAAGCTGTTGTCTCACATGACAAGAAATGGAAATGGGAGCAATTGTAAAGTTGGCTCAGCATTGTCAAGGGTACAGAGGCAGCTTCTCTGTAATAGTCCTATGTTCCCTCATGGTACAGAAGTGGTCACCACAACTCCAGGTACTATGACCTTTCAGGACAGTGGCTGAGGCAGGACTTTTGCCCTGTGCCTCTCATTGTTTACCATGAAGGAAACCCCTTCCTAGGACCCCTTGGTAGACTGCTCTTCTGTGGCAGGCTGTGTTTGGTTGCCCATGGCCTGGCTGCAAAGGCAATTGGGAGGCTCTGATGGAAGATGGGCTCTTCTAGGTAGCGAAAGGGAAGGAAATGGTTATTTGGTAGGTCTTTCCATTTGCTAGGGCTGCCATAGCAAAATCCCACAGATCTAATGGCTTAAACTGAAGAAATTTATTTTCCAGCCATCTGGAGAATAGAAGCCCAAGATCCAGGTCCAATCCAGGGTTGGTTTCTTCTAAGACTTCTCTCCCTGTCTTGTGGATATTCAGTTTCTCACTATGTCTTCACAAGATCTTTCTTATAAGGACATCAGACAGATTGGACATGGACATGGCCAGGCATGTCTCAGTTTCAACTTAATTATCCCTTTACAGGTACAAATAAGATGTAGTCACATAGTGAGGATTAGACCTTCCTGTATGAATCTGGGGAAAGGGCATGATTCAGCCCATAGTAGTAGGTAACTGACTGCATACAGTGGTAGGCTTCTCTCTACCTGCCCCTCAGCCTTTGCCTGTGCCATCCTTCCTATCTGGAATCACTTTCTCCTCTCCGGGTGGTCAAAACATACTCAGTTCCCAAACAAATCCAAACCCCGCCTTTCCTGGGAGTCTCATCCCTCGCCTCTCTTCATCTTCTCACTCTACTTTAATCAAACTCTACCTCAATTCATATGCATAAGTCTGCATCACTTGGAATCTGTTCTATAAAATTTTGGTGAAAGCTGAAGAAATAATATAGACTAGTTGGTTGTGTTTGACAGTTTTTTGTTGCTAGGACAAAATACTCAAGAAAAATCAACTTAGAGGAGGAAAGATTTATTATGGCACATGGTTTCAGTTCATGGTTGGCTGGCTCCATTGCTTCTGGGCCTGTGGTAAAGCAGGACATCATGGCAGAAGGGTGTGGTGAAGGAAAACTGCGCAAAAAAGAAAGAGAGAGGTCGAAGCTGGGGAAAGGATACACCCTTCCAGGCTATAACCCGTGACCTGCTTCCTCCAAGTAGGTCCCACCACCTCCAATAATGACATTAAATATGAATCCCTCAGTGGATTAATCCATTGGTGAGGTCAGAGCCCAAGTCCCCACCTCTGAGCATTGCTGTGTTGGGAATTATGACTTCAGCACATGAATCTCTAGGAGACACCATGGCCCAAGTCATACAAATCACCCAGTGTGAAGTCTTTGTTGAGACAAAACCTAGGTTTTAGTTTTAATAAACTGTAGCTGAAGTGGGTAAAAGGTTTGCCAGGCTGAGATGGGAATGTGATCTGAACTGTTTTTAAATCTGCATATTCCTCGATGTCACATGTTGACATGGGAACTTGAGAGGAACTGGAGTTCTGACCTGGGATCTTTTGAGGGAACTTTCAGTTGAGAAACTGAGTTATTAGTTATGAAAGGGAACCTGGAGGTGTTTTGTACCACCGAATTATATATACTGTTGAATTCCTGATCAGGAGATTCTCCAAAGAATCATAAGCTCATGTTATATACTTTCTATTCTCTACCTGTTATCCTTATTATAATGTGTTAGTATGGAGATGGGAGAATGGCAATTTCAAGATGAGAAAACTCAGCTCATCAACTTTTATAGCAGCAACCATGCCTCAATTTGATTTTGAAATGTGCAATTAACTTTTTAGTCCTCTATAAAAAGAGTATATTTCTCAGAGGAGAGATCTGGAATCCCTTGCTGATAAGATCCTCCTGGGTGTGTCACTGCTTCTTTTGGTGTTTTTTTAAAAATAGGCAATTGTAAGTTATTTTGAATATGGAATTTAAAAAAAAAAGGAAACTGTGGCTATGTGTGCCTGCTTAAGGCATTATACTTTCAAGTCTGCACTGTTCTGCTCTGTCAGTACAAAGGTCTTTTTTTTTTTATCTCTGATCAGTGATGGACTTCAAAGAGAGGGACACATTCTGCATGCCTTACCTGTCTACCAGCTCCTTTCTATTCAGTTGGTATTGAAAGGATGCAAGCACACAACTGTATGTGTGATGTGCACACACAATAACAGGTCTACAGGGCAGGGGCCTTCCAAAGGCCAGTTCCCCCACCCAGACATGCAGTGAATGGAGAAAATGGCCTTTCACATTAACAGCATACTGTTGTCAGGCGCATTAGGAAAACATAATATCAGAGGTTTTGCTTTATGCTTGAATGATCCACTGTTTTGTAGCATGCATATTTGCCATACTTTCTTATTTAAGATCAGCAGAGGCCTATCAACTCTACTCCATTGTGATAAACCTTAAATGACTGATAAAACTAAACTGCAACAGGAGCATGAAGGGAGGCACTGTTAGTTCTGTCTGACAAGAGAGGAATTGTAAACAAAGGGGAGTGGGGTGGGATGTGAAGGAAAATACACCAATAATGTGTGCATGTATGAATGTACCACTTTGAATCTCACTATGATGTATAATTACAATGTACCAATAAAAGTATATAAAAAAGAAATTATAGACAAGTTGAGAGGGAAGGAAGCCTTGAAAGATGAATAGAATAGACTTTGCTGGATTGAAGGGTGAAGAATTCTGAGCGATGCAGCAGCCTAGGAGGAGAGAAAGGGTCTATTGAAGGAGTGAGAATAGTGGCAAAAGTCACAGCACTAGAACAAGGGTGGGAAGATGAGATTTCAGAGAGAGGAAACAAATAAACAAACTAAGTCTTAAAAGATGCAAGTCACTGGGAAATCAGAAGAAGGAACATTGATGGAATAATGAAGTGCATAGAAAAATATCTTGGCACTAATATTTTCCACCAATGGGAAGACTAGATCAATATTTGTAAAGCAGAAAGTAAGAATAAAAGTAGTATCATATATGTTTGAATATATTATCTGGATCTAAGTAGATATTTAGATATAGGGTTTGCTCAGAGGTCAGTGTGTTCAAGGAAGTCCTTCTAAGTGGACAAAGATAGGGCAAGGTCTGATAGTGTAGGAGACTTGAGTTATCAGAGGAAGGGAGAACGCATTCTCCCTGAACAAAAATCTCAGAAGTGGGATTATAATTATGGAAACAGAAGTAGCAGGTACAAAGATTAGTCCAGTCATGATGAGGGAGGCACAATTGAGAAGTCTGTGCTTTATTTCAGTGCTTTTCAATTTTTTTTGAGACATAGACAGAAATTTATTTAGGAGAGTAGGAAATATATATTCAAGGAAGAATGAGGGCCACCCCCAAAATGAGAGAAGCACTTTGGGAGTGCAGGGCTCTTCTTTTATAGGGGACTGTCCTGAGGTGCAAAGAGGAGGTATGTGAGTATGACCTTAGTCCCAGTAGTCACACTGTGATTTAAGGTGTTCTGGTCCTGACCTGCACTGTCTTATCAGCAGGTATCCTTCTAAACTATTCAAGGAGATTCCTGTTTTTGTGAGATCTCTTTTGTCAAAACAAATCTCTCCCTGAGGGTGGTCCAGTGTTCAGGGTCACTTGTAAATTCCTCAGGAACTTCTGGGTCTAACAGGCCTTGTTACATGCTTCCATATTAAAGTTACATTTTCCTTGTTCTTCTTTATGTCTCTTTTCTACCTACATTATTTCTTCTATCCTACATCATTCATCCTCCCCATTAGACTTCAATCCCTTAATCTTAAGGGTTGCTGAGGGTCAAAAGTCTGTCTTCTATAGTTGTTTCAGGCTGGCAAGGGGAGGTTGTCCCTGCCTGACCAGGCATTGAAAGTCATACTGACCTAAAAGAGACAGAGAGAAACAAGCCTCAGTTGTTGAGATGGGTTATTTACAGCCAGGTCACAAGTTAATAAGACAGCCCCAGGAATATGAAGAGCAATAAGTGGCATTTTCTCCTATATGCCTGAAGTTCTTTTGCTGTGCTCATTATGCCAAACTTGTGGTCAGAGATGCTGAGTCGATGTTCGCAAGCCTGGTTATTTGGATTTGCTGGTCAACAAAGCCATTTATCTGCTTCTTGATGGTATTGCAGTTGCAGTGTACATCTACATGAAAAATTTACATGTCAATACATTGTGCACTAACTCAGATATATTGATGCAGTGTTTTCCCCAAATCTTTATCTGAGACCAACTACTGATTAGGATTTCAAACTGGAAGCTAGGTAGCCAACCCAGTTGGTTATATATAACATTGTGAACAGCCCTCATGGCACAGAGCCTGAAACACAGCATGCTATTTAGCATATTAGCTGCTATGACCTTCTCCATTAGTACTAATAATTTGCTTAATATCAGGATTATATGCCACTGCTATCTATCTTCTTTCTGTTTTTACATATTTGGCAGAGCTATCTGTAAACCAAGCATCTTTTCTTTAGGTTTAAGGTTGTCATATTCTTTTTCTCACTGTATGGGAGATCCCCTACTAACTCTTCAACTATTTTTAAGGTTCCTGGTTTAGCAAAGAAATTCCCATAATCAAAAGGAAAAAGTTCCACAGGAGTGGAAAGAAACAAAGTTCCTTGTACATAATACATAGAGGAGCTTAGCTTAAATAGGTTTAGTTTTTAATTTTGAATAGTACTCATAGACCCTCTAGTACCTTACAGAAATAGTAATTTTTTCCTTTTATGGTGTCTGGTAGTCCTGAACTTTAAAAGCCTCAAGAGGGACAGGTTTAGGTTTATAGCATTCTATAAGAACTCAGTTGGAGAGAGGTCTTGGGCATCGGCTCCATATTATATTTCTTCTGTAAGCCTACAAGCAGAAGTATCATTATAAACTATACTGTAGAATATAAGGGGAGCCAAAGAGAGAGACATCTAGTTAAATTATGTGGGGGTCTTCTAAATGGCTCCATGAGTATGGCTCTTTCTCTTTACTCCAGAATAGCACATTTGTTTCTGGTTATACTTGCCTGCTGGGTATTCAAGATCAAGTAGGCAGCCATATGTTGGACAAACTTACATTTTTATAAAATTATTTTACTGTTAAGGTCAGTCAAAGCTCCTTAGGGTTACTTTTAGGAACTTTGTGAGGCTTTTCCTCTACCAGTTGCTTTTCCATCTTGACTGCACATTGGAGTCACCTACTGAGGTTTAAAAAGTACCAGTGCCTAAGTCCCACCCGTAGCAATTCTGACTTTATTGGAGTGCAGCTGAGCAACAGGATTTTAAAAAGCTCTCTAAGCCGGGCGTGGTGGCGCACGCTTGTAATCCCAGCATTCGGGAGGCTGAGACCGGAGGATCCGGGTTCGCGGCCAGCCTCAGCTACCTAGTGAGGCACTGCGCAACTAAGTGAGACTCGGTTTCAAAATAAAGAATAAAAAATAGGGCTGGGGGTATAGCTCGGAGGTAGAATGCCCCTGAGCTCAATCCCCAGTACTGAAAAAAAATAAATAAATAAAAAGCTCTCTAGGTGACTCTAGTGTGCAAACAGATTTAGATTGTGCATTAGTCAGATTTCATCACTTAAATGAAACACCTGACACCAGACTACTTTTTTTTTTTTTTTTTTCAATACTGGGGATTGAACTCAGGGACATTCTACCTCTGAGCTATACTCCCAGCCCTGTTTTTTATTCTTTATTTTGAAACAGGGTCTCACTTAGTTGCGGAGTACCTCACTAGGTAGCTGAGGCTGACCGCAAACCCGGATCTTCCGGTCTCAGTCTCCCAAATGCTGGGATTACAACCATGCGCCACCACACCCGGCTTACCAGGCTACTTCTTGAAAAAAAAAAAAAAAAAAAGGCATTTAACTCATATTGGCAGTTCAAAGTCCAAGATTAGACAGAGTTTTGTATGGTGCAGGTCTTGGCTTGGCTTCTGGTGAGTGTGGCAGATGGATTCATATCATAATGGAATTTTGGAAGAGTTTACATAGTGAAACAGGAAGTCAAAGAGAAAAGTAATGGGGTCCCACAGTCCCTTCTGAGGGCATACCTCCAATGACCTCAAGACCTTCCATTAGGCCCACCCCTTACAGTTTCCCCTACCTCCCAATAGAGCCACTGTGGAGATCAAGTTCCCTACACAGTAGACCCTGAGGGGACACCCAAGCCATGGCAGAGGGCAGATTACAGAGGCCCACACATTCCAAGTGAAGAATGCGGGTTTGTTCTAAAAGCATTGCATATTTTTAAGTGATGAAGAAATAGAATGGAATGGTCTCTTAGAAAGAGAGGAAGCCAGTGATTAAAAGTGAGTTGAAGAGAGGGTGAAGCTCATGGAAATGAGTCTGACTAGAAATCTATACAGAAATCCTGGCATGAGTTACCAGAGTGCCTGGCAGGCATGGTGTCTGTGGAAGAAAAGGAGAGAAGTTCTCAGAGATGCATTAAAGAAGTATCCCAACATGTATATCCATGATTATAGTGGCACATTTCCATCAGCCAAATTATGGAACCAACCTAGGTATCCATCAAAAGATGAATGGGTAAAGAAAACGTGGTATATAAACACAATGGAATTTTACTCAACCATAAAGAATCACAAAATTATGTTATTTGCAGGAAAATGGATGGAACTAGAGAATAGTATGATAAGTGAGATCAGCTAGTCTCACAAAGTCAAGAGTCTAATATGTGGAAGTTAGAGAGAAAATACAAAACAAAAAGTTCAGACCAGTGGAAGAGGATTAGGGGAGGGAGATGGGGAGGAGAGGGGGTAAAAGAGGCTTGATGAAGAAAAAGTTCAAATAATCCTATGTTATATGAAGGTATCACTACCAATCTTGCTGACATGTTCAAGGAGGGAGGAGGAGGAGTGGAGTGAAATGCAAAAGGAAATAACCAATTGAAATGTGCATATATGTTTGTGTCACTTTGAACCTCACTATGATGTATAATTACAATGCACGTTTGTGTGTGTATGTGTGGGTGTGTGGGTGTGTGTGTGAGTGTGTGTGTGTGAGAGAGAGAGAGAGAGAGAGAGAGAGAGAGAGAGAGAGAGAGAATATGAATATCATCCCCCAAACCTGGTAACAGGGATAGTGAGAAACAATGAGGATTCCGGGGGTAGATGGACCTAGGTTCAAATTCCAGCTCTGCCTAATTTCCATCATTATGACCTGGACAAACTCTTTAAATTGCATCTCCACTGGTGAGATAAAGATAATTTTGATCTTGCAAAGGGGTGGTGAATAAGGAGTGAGATCATGTATAAATAAAGTATGTGGCATGAGCGAGAATTAAATAGAGGCAATCTATGTCATCATTCTTGTAGACAATAAAACAAGCTCACTGATTCAAAGCATCCACTTTGGACACAGGCCAGAGATCTCAAACTAGCTCAATCCCTTGATAATGGACACAATCTCCATAAACATAAGTTTTCCCACCCATAAAATGGGAATGATATTTCCTACCTTGTGGGGCTCCTAAGATAGTGCTTGATGCACGTTACATACCCTTTGAATGTTTGTCAAGTCAAATATGTTTTAAGAATTACTGAATGTGGTCTTTCCGTAGGCCTTTACCCAAGTGCACTGTAGTATGTAGATTTGCTTGAGCAACATCTCCAGTCATCTTTTCCGAAGATTCTAGGTATTTGTATTTGTGCTGCAGTCATTTGAGTCTCTTAATTCCTAAGCTATGATAACACATTACTTGTCTTACAGACAAGCATTAACGAAACCTAATGTCTGAGAAAGGTAAACTAACTTTCTTATTGAAAATAAAATTAAGCTGTAATAAAAGACTTTTGAGAACTAACAATAGAAAACATTTATATAGTACTTATTTGTCACTGTTCTTAGTGTTTTATATATATTAATTTACTGTTTAATCTTTATAAACACATTAGTATTGGGCTCTAACTGTCTCCATTTTATAGACAAAGAAACTGAGTTTAATTATGTTCACTTAGCTGGTTTCCAAGTACCTCCCAATGACCACTTCTACACAGAGTACATAACTCATAGTAAGCACTTTATACACTACCCACCTGTTTCATATCCACAATTGATACTGGTGTTTAGGGAACAAAGGAGGAGCCTGGAGAAACTGGTGCCATCTACAGAAATGGGAGAATGAGCTACAAAGACAGAAAATCTTCATCATTCTTTGGCAACTCTCCCACAGCATGCCCTGCCCAAGATCATTTATTGCCCAATTCTCTTATTTCCCTTTAGAGTAATTAAGTCCATCCTAGAAGTAGACTTCTAAATGAAAGACTTGAGACTCCTGATTCTCTCAGCTGGAGTTCCACTAGAGAACTTGAATTAACCCAAGACGTAGAGTATTTGTGGCAGGGCCATTGCATATATTCATGTTGTTCACTGTGCAATTTCAGGCATTGTCCACACCATAATCCATGACACTCCCAGAGTTGTGTCATACCTGGCCTGCAAGACCATATCCTCCTTGAGCAGAAAAATGCAAGGGCCCTGTATTATTCAAAGAGTAGGGGGAAAGTACCAGAAAAGGTACTAATATTCAAAATGTTTACAACTTTTTCTTTCTTCCACCCTCGCCCTCCCATGTCTGTCTCTTTCTGTCTCTGTCTCTCTGTCTCTCTCTCATCACAGCTTTTTTGTTGTATTATTGTTCCATGTTGCAATCTTGTGGTATGAGGATGAAAGGCAAATGCAAACCCCTCAGGTGCCCAGTAATACCACCCTGACTCTCAGCCCACTGACTGTCAGATTCCCTCTTCTTCCATATTCCAGACCCACCAACAGGCTGCTCCCTGGCAGTAGGTCAGGGATAGGGATGGGTGAGTGGATCTTCCTTTCTCAGGGGTCTGCTGTCCCAACCCAGTGACCGATCCCCCAAAGGGATAGCAACCTCTGAACCATGTACTGGGTCCCTGCAACCAGGTAGGTGAGATACTTACCTACTTTCCCTCCTCCTTACTTACCATACCACCCCTTCCCAGCCTTTCCGCTGTCACCCACCAAACATGCCATGATGCTCAAGCACAGTGTCCTGTCTTGAGAAGCTAGGGCCAGACTATGACCCTCCCTGTACACACGTGCAGTTGCTGCAGGAATGGAGGGTGACGGCAGTCACTTGGCAAGGCAGAGAAGGGCAACCAGGCAGGGATTGAGCATCGACAGACATGGCAGTCAGTTTAGAGTCTCCTTAAAGTTATAAATTGTATATAACCCACCTGTATGCTGTTCTGTTCCACACAGATTGGGTACATTACCTTTGATGCCTGCTCGATATCTTATCTTCAAGCTAAGACCCTGTACCCATGAGCAGTCGCTTCCAATTTTCCCAGCAGTAACTCCTCACCTAGCTCTAAGAAACTATTTTTCAATTTATGGGTTTTTCTATTCTGGATATTTCATACACATGGAACCATATAATTTGGGATCTTTTGTGTCTAACTTCTTTCACTGAGCATAATATTTTCAGGGTTCATCCACATTGTTGCATGGATCAGTACTTTATTTTTATGATTGAGTAGTATTTCATTTAATGGATATGTCACATTCTCCTTATTCATTCCTTATCTGATATATTTGGGATGTTTCCAATTTGGGCTTTTATGAATAATACGAATATGAATATGAATATGAATATTTGTGTACAAGCTTTTTTGTGAAATTTATCAATTAAAATTAATTAATTTTGCTGGGCTTGGTGGCACACACTTGTAATCCCAGTATTTAGGAGGCTGAGACAGGAGGATCTGGGTTCCCGGCCAGTCTCAGCTACTTAGCGAGGCCCTCTGCAACTTAGTGAGACCCTGTTTCAAAAATAAAGAATAAAAACTAGGGCTAGGGGTGTAGCTTGGAGGTAGAATATCCCTGGGTTCAATCTCCAGTACCAAAAAAAAAAAATATATATATATATATATTGTATTTTTTGTGCTTATAAAGATACTATCTAGAAAGTGTAAATATTTATACACTACATGTCTGATAATAGATATGCATTCAGAATATATAAAGAACTCTTATAATTCAATACTTTGAATCATGGTAAAAAAAAAAAAATATATATATATATATATATATATATATTTTTTTTTTTTTTTTTTTTTTTTTTTTTTTTTTTTTTTTTTTTTTTTTTTTTTTTTTAATGCTACTTGCTAGCTGGGCGTGGTGGCGCACGCTTGTAATCCCAGCATTTGGGAGGCTGAGACCAGAGGATCCGGGTTCATGGGCAGCCTCAGCTACCTAGTGAGGCACTCCGCAACTTAGTGAGACCCGGTTTCAAAATAAAGAATAAAAAATAGGGCTGGGGTATAGCTCAGAGGTAGAATGCCCCTGAGTTCAATCCCCAGTACCGCAAAAAAAAAAAGCAAGACAAAACAAAAACAAAACAAAAAGAACCACTTGCTCTCCAAATTGAAGTTTTTATATGGACATAAATTTTCATTTCTTTAGGAGTGGAAATTTCTGGGTTATATGGTAACTTTATTTAACATTTTGTTTTCTATAGCTTCTGTCCCAATTTCTTCATATCTCCAATAACTCTTATTATTATCTATGTGTTTGGTTACAGGCATCCTAGTTAGAAGTCTGTGTGCTGTACCTTACTGTGGTTTTGATTTGCATTTTTCTAATAACTAGTAATGTGGAGCATCTTTTCATGTCCTTGTCCAATTTTACATGTTTGAAGAAGTGTCTGTTCAAATCCTAAGCCCATTTTAAATGGGTTATTTGTCTTCTATGATTCAAAGTATTGAATTATAAGAGTTCTTTATATATTCTGAATGCAAATCTATTATCAGACATGTAGTGTATAAATATTTAAACTTTCTAGATGGTATCTTTATAAGCACAAAAATTTTTAATTTTGGCGAAGTACAATTTAACCATTTTTTCTTCTTTTGGTGTTTTATCCAAGAAGACTTTGCTTAACACAAGGTTATGAAAATTTATTCCAATTGCTTCTTTCTGAGAGTTTTATAGTTTCAGTTCTTACATTTATACCTAAGATCCATTTGGGGTCAATTTTTATCTGTCATATGAGAAAGGGGACCCATTCTTTTGTATATGAATGTGTACCATTGGTTGAAAAGACTATTCTTTCCCTATTGAATTGTTTTTGCACCCTTGCCCAAAATTTGTATGTTGAAACTTATGCTGCCCTATCTTTTGAATGAGAAAATAGTCTAAGGTTGGGAAATTTCATAGGATATGCTGTTACTCCTGTCTTTTCATATTTATTTTATGTCATTAAAACATTTTAAATTACCATTACCCTATAAAAATTGACCTGACTTAGTCTCTATTCTACACAATCTCTATTTCACACAGAAAAAAAATTATGATAAGAAAATTATTGTCATTTAAAAAGTCTCTCTTTTTTCTAAAAAAGGAAAACAAGCAAGCAAACCATGAAGATCTGGCTTGGAGTCACAGCTGTGCTGCACACTCCTTCTGTTTACTCTCCCACCTTTCCCTTGGCATTCTTCCCTTAATACAAACTGGGCAGGACGGACAGTAGGTTTTGTGTCTAGGTCACCATGCTTAATTCTTTCTTTATGTTTATCCCTGTAGATTTTTGATACAACAACAGCACTCTTATCTACCCCAATTATCTCAAAATTCTTTTCAAAATGTACCTTGTTTGTTTGCCCTGAGGTCACAACATAGCAACCTTTTTCAACAGCAAATGTCATGTGGCTATTGGTTAGGAACAGAAGGATTGATTGTCCTCCCTCAGGTCAGCTACAGGATGAGAAGCAGTAGCTCAGCAGGGTGAGCAGGCTGGCCATCCAGGGCCACTCTCTATTGAAAGGTGAGGCAGCATATGGAGCTGCCTTTCATGGGATATTCTGCCTGCAGAGAGCCTGGGAGAGGCAGACGGTGGGCAGCAGGCCCTGGAGCAGAGTTAATCTGTATCCCCAGGGGCCCAGATGATTTCCAAATCCAAGCTGCGCTGGTTGTGGTTTCAGGATGCTGACCTAACAGAGCAGAGGGTGTTTGGACTCAAAGAAGGCAGTAGAAATGATTCGAGACTGAAACTCGGTGACCAGTGATCCCTTCCCTGGCCTCCAGACTTGATGGTTATCTCCTCAGTAGCATATGCTATGGTATTTCTAGTGTAGGGAGAGGCCAGGAGGACATATGGGGAAATGGGGCTTCAGTGAACCCAGTAAAAGCACTGTAAAGATAAACAAAATCTGATCAGCCTTGGATCATGTTTATGAGATGACGTAAGGGATTAGCCATGGGTTTTGTTTTCTCTGAAAGGAGTGCCTGATAACTCAACAAAATAGTTTGATTATTTGTTGACACTTCTATAAGACACCTTTAATTATCTCATTTACATAATTTGCACCAATTTCTACTCTGTTCTCCATGTGTGCTTGCTAGAAATATAGAATTGGTCTGTTCCTACATTAGAAACAAGAACTTATTCACCTGGGGTTATTTCTTCTTTCTGGGTGAATATAGGCTAGAAAGGTACAAGTAATGTGAATCCCATTTATTTAAGTTGGGTTTTCCTTTGAAGAACTGTGTGTTTGTCAATCTGAGTGTGTTACATGTATATGTTGGTGTACTTTCCTTCATGGGAATCTATTTTGAAGTTACAGCTCCCTCTGTAAACCTTCCAACCTTCCTTGTATATGTGAAGCTTTCAAATTCAAAGAATCCATGGGGTTAATATGCAGGTCCAGTGATTCCCAGAGTTACACAGAAGTACACCTGGAGGATGTTTAGAAAAGTTGTCACAAAGACAGAGGTACTACTGGAATATAGTGGGTGGGATGAGAAGTGCTGAATGTCTTGCGATGCGAGGGGTAGTCCTTCACAACAGAGAATTTTCCCACTTAGAAGGTGAACCAGACCCCTACACTGAGAAATAGTGATCCATTAACCTAAGCTTGCATTGGAGCCGCGCGTGGTGTCACACGCTTGTAATCCCAGCATTTGGGAGGCTGAGACTGGAGGAGCCGGGTTTGCGACCAGCCTCACCTACGTAGTGAGGCACTCCGCAACTTAGTGAGACCCTGTTTCAAAATAAAGAATAAAAAATAGGGCTGGGGGTATAGCTCGGAGGTAGAATATCCTTGAGTTCAATCCCAAGTACCTATAAAAAAAAAAAAAAAAAAGGCTTGCATTGTATTTCTGTGCTTTTGAGTGGATGGGCATGTGCTTAAAGTCTGATAAATAGTAATGATGAGTCCCAAGATGGTGTCATGCAATTATAGCATCACCTGGTCTATGGTGCTCATTTCCCTTCCTGCTTCCCCTGCAATCTAGATCCAGCCAAGCTCTATATTTAGGCACTGTTTTCCTTCCACAGCCTGATTACTGCCAGCTGAATTCAACTTTCATCTTACTATTCTCATTAATAATAACAACTCCCATTTACAAAGTGCTTACTTGGTAGCAGTGAAAATGGTGGGTGGTCATTTTGTCTCCATAAAAATCCCTATGGGGGACATTAGAATAACCTTCACAGAGATGAAACTGGGGATTTTAGGGGGGTAAACAATCCACTCAAAGTCAAACACAGGGAACAGCGAAGGCTGTAGAATAGAATCTGACTCCAGCTCTAACTGAAGCACCATTTCCTGGGATCCACTGTGCCACACCATCCTTTGTCCCCTGGCTGGTAGACTCTGTGTTGTCTCTCCAGCTGGCTTGTTCATCATCTGTGGCACTTCTTTTGCTAATAAAGCCCTTCCTTCATCCAGCTTCCTGGCCTGGCCAACTCCTACTGAGTCTTCAGTATTGCTTCCTTGGAGAACTCATCTCTATAGACCCCTATTTCCTTGATCACTAGAAATAATAACAGTACTATATGTCTGTGACTCTTATTAGAAACTAAGGGGTTATGACTTGTTGAGCACTGTGTTCTCAGTGTCTAGCACAGACTAGTGATACACAGATGTCTGTGAGAATGAAAATGGTGGCCATTCCACTTTGGCTCTTTCCATTCCAAGAGTTCGTCCTGTGGGACTTCTCTAGTCCCCTCCTCCTGGTTACGACTAGACTTCTTAATTGGGACCTTCTGCCAGGTTAGCTCTAAGTGGGAACTTGATTGGAACTGTGTGGGAAGATCAGCATTGGTGGTAAATGGACACACAGGTTTCCATGAGAAAGCATGCAGGGTATTTGTGGTTTCCTAGCAGGACCTATGGGATGAGGGGGACAAACTATAGTGCTATGGACAACTGTGGCCACATCAGGGATGATGAATGGCTTCCCAATCCATTACTTTCTCTAACCTTAGTATAATTAAACTAGAACCCAGACTGAGCCTATGGGGTCTCCACTATCCCCAAATCCTCTACTTTAATTGACAGGGAAAAAAAAGTTGTGTATTTTATGAGAAAAACAATAGAGAAAGAATTTTCCTTGAATAATGCTTTTGTCACTTAACATTAAAGAAAACTAACTAATGAGTTCAAAGTTAATAATTCAGGCACATTTTCATAGGATTTTATAGATCTTCCACATAATTATTACATTGTCATGGTGCCTACAAAGTGCCAGAGACATTAAACATGTGCATGTCCTTCCTTCCTTCCTTCCTTCCTTCCTTCCTTCCTTCCTTCCTTCCTTCCTTCCTTCCTTCCTTTCTTTCTTTCTTTCTTTCTTTCTTTCTTTCTTTCTACTACAAATTGACTCAGAGGCATCCTACCTCTGAGCTACATCCCCAGCCCATTTTTTTTTTGAAACAGGGTCTCTTTAAGTTGCTGAGCATCTCACTAAATTGCTGAAGCTTGTCTAGAATCTGTGATCCTCTTGTCTCAGTCATTCAAGTACTGGGGTTACAGGCATGCACCACCATGTCCAGCTAAGGTCTATTTATTTGCTTATTTATTTCCCCCTCTAATCCTTATCCAAATACCGTAAAGTTGATATTATTTTTCATATTTCACACATCAGGAAACAAAGATTATATTACTTCTTCAAGGTCATGCACCTCCTCAGTGACTGAGATGGAATTTGAACTCAGGTCCTTCTGAGTTCTGGTTGTCTACTGCAAAGGTATGGTCACCTTGTGATGAGCTAGCTTGTCCTCTGCACAGGCCTCTCCCTTCCTCATTCTTACAAAGGTGGTTTTCTCTGTCACCTGGGTGAGCCAACTGTCAGAGGAAGGCATGAGGAAAAAGAGACTCAGATGTGACAGGGGTGGGTGGGTGGGTGGAGAGGAGGATACCTGGCTTTTATCAATCAAAGCATGAACACAGGACAAAAACCTCTGCCACACTACAGGTGTAAATGATCTACTGTACAAGAAGGAAGCCTTTCTCCATGTTTAGGACTGCTATTCATCAAGCAGAAGGATTGAAAACACTCTGGGTCAAAGAATTTACCTACCTTTGTTTACTCTTATCCAGAAAAATATTCCATTTCACTCAACTAAGAAACCTGTACTCATACATAGGTCCTCCTGAACATAATCAAAATGATAATTTCCTCCTCTGGGCTAGACCAGCCCTGGTCGCCCTGTGCAATTATCATCTATCTGCCAGTCTGCTGTGCTATTTAATTTTGCCAATCCATACTAATTTCCAGACAGTACACAGGGCTGAGTGTCCTCCCCTCCCCCTGGCAGCTTGAATCCTCCCAGTCTCCTGAGGCAAGCATGACTGCTGTAAGTCAAATCAAATTTGCAATACCCGTGGTAGCTTTTATCACTGTTGTGCAAACACCACTCTGTTAGATACCTGTCGGCAGAGCAGCATTTGATACCTGTGCACACCTCATTCTACCAGGTCAGAGCTGAGAAGCTTGCTTTCTTCCAGCCAGGCAATGTGGAGGTGGCCTAGTTATGTCATGAAATGGCTCTTTTACTCCAAAGCATTCTTTCCATGTGCAGCTCCATCAACAGGATTCAACACCAAATCAAAGAAATGTGCAGGTGGAGGTGGGCAATTTTAAGTATTCCCTGGAGGTTAGGCATTTTAGTGCATATAAGCAATCTCATTTATGATGGAGTCACTTCCTGTCCTGGATCCCCTTGGCAAACAGGACAGTGTCACATGGGAGATGGTGTGGATGATTACATGGCACACTGCTGAAACCTATTTAGAGCTTGTCATCGAGAAGACTTTTAATGATAGGCAGGTGAGGACTCTATTTCCATTGTGCAGAGCGAGCATTGTGCAGATGAGAGTGAGATTTCAGCATCATAGTCTGTCTGTCAGTGCTGATGTAATCATCTTTTGATCATATACAAGCTGCTTTTCAGCCCAGTGAGTGATTTAGGGCCTTTTTTTCCCTGTGATTGCCAACACTTCTTTCACATGAAGGGCTGGGGGAGGGAGAATGAGCTAAAACTCAAACATGACCATTCTGCAACTCACCAGCAGCTCTGCAGAACTTCCTATGGGATGGGACCTAGGACCCAATAGCCAGGATGCCTTGGGATGATTTTTGCAGGAAGTTATATTTGACTTATTGACATTACCCTGCTTCTTAGAGTTGCAGTCCTTTTTTTTAAAAAAAAAATTTTATTGATGCATTGTAATCATACATCTTTGTTAGGTACAAGCTGGTAAAGGCATACATGCACACATTTCTCATTTAACCCTTCCCAAATTCCTGCCCCACTCCCTCCCCCTCCGTCCTTATCAAGTTCAGTTTGGTGATTGACTTTGATATGTTTGTGAAAGTACATCATGTGCATTAGTGTTTCCTCCCCCATCACCTTCAGTTAAGTCACCTTCTTTGTTGATCTAAGGCTTCTCCTTCCTTGCTTAGAGTCCCTCTTATATCCCTCTTATGTCCCACTTTCTCCATAGCTTCCACATATTAGGGAGAGCATACAATTTTTTACTTTTTGTGACTGAATAATCTCACTTAACATAATGTTTTCCAGATCCATCCATTTCCCTGAAAATGACATGATTTTTTTCTTCTTTATGTCTGAGTAAAATTCCATTGTGTACATATCCCATAGTTTTGTAATCCATTCATCTGTTGATGGACATCTTGGCTGGTTCCATAGTTTGGCAATTGTGAACTGTGCAGCTATAAACATAGATACACATGCATCAGTCTGATAGTTTGGTTTCCATTCTTTTGGGTAGATATCCAGAAGTAGTATTGCTAGATCATATGGTAGTTCATTCCCATTTGTCTGAGGATCCATGAGTAGCTGAGAAAAATGTGAATTCAGCAGTAGTTGGGTGAAATATTCTGTATGTGTCTAATGGTTCCATTTGGTTTATGGTATTCTTTAGGTCTGAGGTGTCTTTACTGATCTTTTGTCTAGAAGATTGGTCTAGTGATGTGAGAAGAGTATTGAAGTCTCCCACTATTATTATATTGGGAACTATGTGTGAAACTCCCATTCCTGTGCCCTATCTATAAGACATACTAGCAACACCCACATCACTGTGATTGAAGATCTCACCCAGCATTTGGCACCATCATCCACACCCTGCTTCTTGAAACTGCTTCTTCTTGTTTATTTTAGTCTGTATTCTTTATGCTCCCCTCTCCCCCACTGCCAAGCTCTCAGATTACATCCTCAGCCTCTTTTGCTAATTCCTAATTTTTCCATCCAGCTCTATGATGAAGGAGCTACTTCAGCTTCTACAGTCACCCCTTCTTTGGACCACTCTCTTCCCCAGACCTACCCCATCCCTTCCTTTGCCCTCACACACACTGAGATCCTTAGTGCCAAAGCAGAACATCTCCTTGTCTGCTGGGATTCAATATATAGACATCCAACAGGCATCTTAGATCTTGTTAATTAAAAGTCAAATTCCATGTCATTCATTTCCTTCCTTCCCCTGCTCACTCAAGCCCTTAATTTCCATTTATGGCATAAATTGATTTCACATTCTTTGAAAAGAATGATTAAAAGTGTATATACCCTTTGCCCTAGCTTAGGTGTGATTTGATTGTATCCCAGAGGTCCACTGTGACTGGAGGCTTGGTTCCTAGGGTACACTATTTGGAAGTGATGGAACCTTTTAGAGGTGAAATCCACCAGATGGTCCTTAGATTATTTGGGGCCTAAGGTATGTCTGTGTGACACTTGGTTATCATGTGACCTTTTCTAATTCTCACAAGAGGATTATTGGAAAAGGAGCAAATTGGCCATGCCCAATTCTCTCTGCTTCCTGACTCCTGATGTGACCACCTTTTCTGACATGAGCTTCTGCCATTGCCATCCATCACATATCATCTGCCATGAGGCGACAAAGCCAAGGGGAAGCCCCTGCAACAGGGCCTACACTATGCCATCTAAACTTTGAACCTCCCTAACTGTGAGCTAAATAAACCTCTCTTCTTCATAAGTATCCTGTGTAAGGTATCTCATTATAGTGATGAAAAGCTGACTGATACACCCTTTGACCCAGAAAACATACTGTTGGGCTTTATCTTACTGAAATCAAAGCAACTCTCTACATAAGAGTATATGTATAAAAATGCTCATTGTTGGTAGTGATAGGAAACGGGAAACAACTTGAATGCCCATCAAGGGAAAACAGATGGCAATGAATTATGGCCATTAAACAACTCTTTACTGTGAAATATGTATCCTATGCTATATTTTGAAGTGAAAATGTAGCTTGCATAGCCCAGCATCGTGGCACACACTTGTAATCCCAGTCCTTGGTAAGCTGAGATGGGAGGATTGCACGTTCACAGCCAGCCTCAGCTACTTAGTGAGGCCCTCTGCAACTTAGTGACACCCTGTTTCAAAACAAATAATAAAAAATAGGGCTGGGGATGTAGCTCAGACTAAATTCAATCCTCAGTACCACAATAAAAAGTTTTTTATATATATCACACAATTATATATATGTGTGTGCATATATGTATATAAACTTCATACATATACATACACATATACGCATATGTATAAATTCCCATTATTGTAAAGGCAAACATAGCAAATAATTCTACATATGTGAGTGTGTTTGGGCTTGAATGGATAAGGGGAAGGAAGGATAGCCAGCAGACTTGATATTGTTTCCCTAGTGGGGCAGAGGTGGGTAGAAGTGAATAGATGTTACCTTACTAGTATTTGAAAAAGTTTTAATTGTGCATCCTCCCATATTTCTAACTACTCAGTCAAGTAAGAATGTTAGCATCACCTTAGGCTTGTTCTTCCTTCTTCCTTTTTCTAATGATTCATTGTTTTTGTGTCTATATCTTCCACTACCCTGTTAATTCATTGAGGACAAGCCTGGGTAATGTCTGTCTTGTCTCCGATGTGGTACCTTGCATAAAACTTTCAACACATAGTTATTGTCTTGAAGTGAAGATTTTAGGGTATGGTCATTCCGTATTTCTATCGTATGGACGTCCCTTGCCTTTTATTTCTAATTCAGAGAGATGCCAATGCTTTTGCCCAATCCCTCAAATCACATATCACCCCCCCCATGATGCCCCCACCACTTTGGAAGATGTGTTCTTGGAATTTCCAATATTACGTCATGCATTCTTCCATCCCAAGTTTAGTTATTTAGTCTTCTTCTACACATATTCTTACTCAACCCTGCATCCTGCACTCAGATCACTTAGAGTCCCTGAGTAGGAGGTTTGCAAATAGAAGGTAAGCAGCCCTTTAAGGGCTGTGTGCATATTGCACTGAAATAAGCAAAGAATGGCGCCTGTGTCAAACATAATGAAGAAGAACTGGCCAAGCATCTGGATGGCTCCTGGATGTCAAACATTTGAAAACATGAAACAAAACTTAGATAGTTTAAAACCACGTCTTAAGGAAGTTTTATCTCTATAGTAGAGATTGGGTGGGGGAATCCATCTAGAAAAACTTTTGCCATACCCAGGAGAACCGGTACCACACCCACAGCCTTTTCATATCCCCACGCCCATACAGACACACATGCACAAACACACCACATTGAACCTAACTTGAACCCCAATGTGCTGAGTCACGATTTCTCTGGCTTGGCTCCAGTGGCTTTCCAGGACTAATGGTTAATGTCTGAGTCTCCTGAAAAGGGAGTGGCAGATGTTTGGTGAGACTTGATGGATCAATTACTCCACCAATATTTGAACCAGTTTTGCCTGCACTGTTCCATCCTGCATTCCAGAATCTTGACCAAATTCTGATACAGAGATCTGCCATTGGCCATCCTCAAAGTTTGTCAGATTACACAGACATTGAATAACCAGGCATGATATCACTGTCATGCACATAAACAGCAACATGGGATCTCTTGAAGCACCTTAGTTAAGTCATCAGGATGCTATTTATATCTCTAGAACATCTCAGCAAATAGTCCAAAAGAGTAATAGCAGGAATCAGACACAGACCTCATTGTTTCTGGGAGTTGCTATATACCATGACTGCCATTTTACTAATAGGGAAAGTGAGACACTGGCTTATCAAAAAAACATTGCTTGCAAGAAGTAGAACTTGGCATTCTATTAAATAATATAAATGCTACAAATAGTAATAACTGAGTAGTTAAAAATAATTGATATGTGCCAGGCATGGTAGCACATCCTTGTAATTCCAGTATTTGGGAGGCTGAGACAGGAAGATTGCAGGTTCAAGACCAGCCTCAGTAACTTAGCAACATCCTGTTTCAAAATAAAATAGGGGCCAGGTGTGGTGGCACACACTTGTAATCTCAGTACTTGAGAGGCTGAAACCGGAGAATCCAGGTTCACAGCCAGCCTCAGCTACTTAGCGAGGCCCTCCGTAACTTAGTGAGACCCTGTTTCAAAATAAAGAATAAAGCGTGGTGACACACGCTTGTAATCCCAGCATTTGGGAGGCTGAGACCAGAGGATCGGGGTTCACGGCCAGCCTCAGCTACCTAGTGCGGCATTCTGCAACTTAGTGAGATCCTGTTTCAAAATAAAGAATAAAAAATAGGACTGAGGGTATAACTTGGAGGTAGAATGCTCCTGGGTTTAGTCCCCAGTAACACACACGCACACACACACACACACACACACACACACACACACAAAGTTAATTAAAAAAATAAAACAAAATAGGGCTGGGGTTGTAGCTCAGAGATAGAATCCACAGTACTATTACTGCTGCTACTACTACTACTAATATTAATAGTAATAATAATAATAATAGATATGAAGCATTTGTGTGTCCTAGAGAATGCTATATAGTTATAATATGTAAATTGATTCTAGGTTTCACATAGTCAACAGATAGAATTTCATGCAGGAGTTGTACTTCTTGAACTATGTTTTCTCTGTGTTTTTTGCAGTTTTTAAGAATTGATGCCAAGCTAGTAATTATTGAAGGGCTGCATTTTCCTGTACTGGTAGTGAATTCTGAATATAGCTTCCTCACCCAGTCAGTGGGCTATTCCATTATTGTCAAACCATTGGAAAAATACTCTAACAAACCTTAACTCTTTATTGAGCCCTCCCTTCCTACCACCCTCCTCCCCAAATGAGGAGGAAATGTGACCCCAAGCTGCAAAATCTCCTTTGAGTGAACACAATCTCCTAGCATCAGAAGTTAGTGGGAGCTTTGCCCAGGGAGAGGAATTAGGAATCAGCCCATAAAAATAAATGAATCGGTTTCCATAGTGACGGGAATCTTTCTCTCCATAGTTTTTATCCTGTATTCTCCCACAGATCCCTTAGGCAAAATAACAATAAACTCGAAGAAAACATTTTATTATCTTAATGGATTCTTAATTTAAAGCCAAAAACCTTTAAATTATCTTCGCAAGGATGCCATACCATTGGCCATTACTTTTGGAATTGAATACCTGCACAGAGATGCAGAAAGAATATCAGCTCCCAGAATCCACTCAGCAGGAGGAGCTGAGCAGAGAAGACCTCATGGGTTACACACACAATTTTATGCAGCCTTTCCTGATGGGTGACACACCTGTTGTGTTGAATATTTCATTGGCGAAGGAAATGTGCATCTGTCTGTGTTTATCTGTGGAGTGAAATTTCGCACTCATAAAGCCTATGTATAGTGAACACGACGGGGCTCCCTCATTACTTCCCTAAATTGTATTCTGCAGCAACTGGGAGGACCCTCACTAACAGGGAAGCCATGGCTCCTTACTCACCACCCAGCTCCAGGGGCCCTTACCTTTGTTTCTGCCACTGCAACTGGGCCTGCTTCTACTGCCATGCTAAGGAGGCTTTCAGAGACCCCTCAGCTATAGTTTCAGAGCTGGGCTGCAGAGACAAAGGATCTAGAAGAGCAAATTCCTGGCCAGACCTGTCCTTTGGTGCAGGTGAGGAGCTGGGAGGCCCACTAGGAAGGCAGAGCTGGTAGGAATGTTATTTGTAGACACAGCAAACTCGTAAGACTGGTGGTCCATGTGTGCAAGGGCACAGATAGCATGAATGGAGGTTATTTCAGGGTTGTCACAGAACTGAATGCAAAAGGGCTGAGTGAATATCCTTGACTTTCTGAGAAGCGAGGTCAGTGGGAAATAAGTCTGGATACTTTTCCTTAATTCTTTATGAGGGTCGCCATATAACTTAATATTCTTGGAAGGATCAGGGTTTATGCCCAGGATAACGCTTAATGCCATCTATTTCCATTTTCATAAGTGTCTCAGAAGTTTGACAAATGAGTGCCCAGGACACTCTACTCATAGTCCACCATGGTAAATCTAGTCTTCCACCACTGACATTTCCTCTCTCTCTTTTCATAATTATACATGAGGCTTCTAGACAGATTTGTGTGGCTTTCCATTATGCAGCAGCTGCTAGATATGGATGGTTTTCAATCAAAGTGGAGCCATGAAGACGTGTTTCTCAAGATGCAGTAGAGAATGAAGTTGCTTTTCCCCGTATATTGTAATACTTAAGTTACATGATAATAACTCATCAATTCATTTTTTAACCTAGATGTGAGGTGCTTAATGACTAAGGGGGAATAGTTCTTATCTTTCTATTTCCAAGAACAGTTTATAGGAAGTTAGTAAAATTGTGCAACTGCAATTATAAATGAATGAATATAGCAACAATAAGGGGAGAGTTTATTCGGGCCAAATAAACTTTGGAATAGTAGGGCTGGGTACTAATATATGACAATGGGCAAAACAAAAACAAACCAAACAAAGGAAGAAGATAGAAAATAGGAAATTACCCACCTCCTAGAGCGTTCATGACTTTTTGAGATGTAGATGGCTTGCGTTTCTCACTGATATTCACATATCTGTAAATGTGTGTATGTATACTCACGTGGATTTTGGAACATAGTGTCCTCTGAAGGATCACTGCCTTGGGCAGGCCTAACGTAGCCATTGGCAAGTTTTCTCACAAAGTGTAGCCTGTCACTTTATTCACATAGCAAATGAGAGCTTTGAATCATGTGGAGAATTTATGTGAGCACTCCAAGTGGTAAGATAGAAACTTGAAGAAATGGTGGGAATTGTCTTTATAATTTTTATTTGGGCTCAAGAATATTTTTTCTGGGGTTATTCTGCTTTTATTAAAAGTTTTCTGTCACTGAGATCAAGTGAGTAGAGTCCAGAACCCTGGGTATGGGATCAGGAGATTGGTACATATATTGTGAATTCATCACCTAATTGTTATCTGTTAACTGTTTTTTTTAACCACTCTGATCCTCAGTTTTATCATCATGAAGTTGTTCATTCTTAACCACACAGAGTCAATGGGAAATGAAGTCAGACACATTTTGATGATATCTAGAATAGAGTTGGTAATCATTCGATGGTAGATGATCTTACAGAAGTAGATATGTTCTTTATAGTTCCTTAGGAAACAGAGTTGGTGGGGAAAACATGGGATTGGGAATATGAGATGAGACTTAGTCTACAATGATGGTGATGAAAAGGCAGTACATTTAACCCATTATCAGTTTTTTGTTTTGTTTTGTTTTTGTACTGGTGATTGAGTTCAGGGATGTTCTAAATCTGAGCTACACCTCCAGGCCTTTTTATATTTTATTTTGAAACAGGGTCTTACCAAATTGCTGATAGTCTCCCTAAATTGCTGAGACTAGCCTCGAACCTGTGATCCTCCTGTCTCAGCCTCCCAAGTACTGGGATTACAGGTGTAGGCCACCATGCCCACCTTGATAGCTTATTGGTAAATTGAAAGAAGAAAGAAAAGAGGAAGGAAGTCAAGTATGCTGACACAGGTCTGTAGCCCTAGTACTTGGGCTGAGACCGGAGGTTCATAGATTGAGGCCAGTCTCAGCAATTTTTTGAGGCCCTCAACAACTTAGCAAGACCCTGTTTCAAAATAAAAAATAATAAAATAGGACTAGGATCCAGGCATGGTGGTGCATGCTTGTAATCCCAGCATTTGGGAGGCTGAGACCGGAGGATCCTGGTTCGCGGCCAGCCTCAGTGAGGCACTCCGCAACTTAGTGAGACTCGGTTTCAAAATAAAGAATAAAAAATAGGACTGGGGGTATAGCTCGAAGGTAGAATGCCCCTGAGTTCAATCCCTGGTACCGCAAAAAAAAAAAAAAAAAAAAATAGGACTAGGGATGTAGTTTGTGTAGTTTGGAGGTAGAATGTCCCTGTGTTCCATCCCCAGTACCACCACTACAAAAAAAAAAAAAAAAAAAAAATCAATTCTATAATACTACTCTAAAGATAGATGGAAAATAGCATCTTACTATTTCTCAAATTCTGTGCCTTCAAATTGAGTCTGTATTTCAGCTGTTTTTAACAAATACTTTATATTAGAATCACTGAAAGAGTTAAACAATACCTGAGACCCAGTTGAATGAGAATCACTAAAGGGCCGAGCTGAAGATTATATTTTTTTAAAGGTCCCTAGGTTATTGGTATGGACTGACAGGGTTGGAACTACTGCATGTGTCTATATCTCCAAAAGGAAGGTATTAGTAAGATGTGTAGCGTAGTTTTATAACTCAGGGGGATTGGACAGGAAATCTGCCAGTACCCAGTACAGGATGTTGGCAGGAAGATGGAAAAACTGGAAATGGACCTACTGGAGCTGGGGAAGCTGGCCGAGACATGGGAAGTAGCTCCTTCCCACAAGCACAGGGTTCAAGGCTGTGGAGTGCTCAGCAGGAAGATCTCAATGAATTTCAGATGTGTGGGATCATTGCCATTCCAAGTGTCCATCCCTTGTCTGGATGTCTGGGGCAACCTCCTTCCTATCTTTGAGTTTAACTCTCTGTAAGCTATTTTCTACACAAGTCTAGCAGAAGCCTGTATTTGTTTTCCATTGTATCAAATTACCACAAACACAGTGGCAAAAAACAACACCCATTTATTAGCCCACATTTCTGTAGGGATGGAGGAGCTGGGCTCTGCTCAGGATCTCACCAGGCTGTAATGTTGGTTGTCTGTTCTCACCTGTAATTGGAATCTCTCTGCCTCCTAGCTCATGCAGGCTGCTGGCTGACTTCAGTTCCTTCCTGTTGTAGTGCTGAGGTTCCTGTTTCCCTGATGGCTGGCTGCCCACAGCCACTCTCATTCCTACAGGTGGCCTCCAGCAACTTGACACATGGTCCCTTCCAGCATCTTCCTCACATCCAATTATCTTCTGCTGTGAGTCTCTTTACCAAGAAGAGCTCAGTCCTTTTAGGGGCTTACCTGGTTTGGTCAGGCTCACTAAGGATTATCTCCCTTCCTTAAAATCAACTGGCTTGGGACCTTAATCATATCTGCAAAATCTCTTCATAGAAATAAATAAATTAATGTTTAAAACTGAGAGAGGATGTGTCTACACAATGGGCTGGGACTCTTAAGCATCTTAGAATTCTATGTACCATAAATCCAAATATATGCTCAAAACCTTTCAATGGGATCTCATTCTCGGAATAAAGCATGACATATAATACTCTCCATAATCTGACTTCTCTATCTAGACTCACCTGTAGTTACTCAGCTACATTATATCTACAAAAACTTGTTCATTCTCCTGCAGGTTTCTTTACTATTTTCTTTCTTACTTGTGAGCTATAGCTAATGGTCTTCCTTGTGCTTAGAATGCCTTTCCTATTCTGCATTAGCATGAACAACCCTTTATGACCCAACACAGGATTTAACTCCTCTATGGAATCTTTCCCTGGCTTCATTCATTCACACAACAGATGTTACTGAGTACCTACCAGGTGCCAACCACTGTCCCAGGCACTGGAGATACAGCAGTGACTCTGACAGTGCCTCTCTCTCTCTCTCTCTCTCTTATGGGGCTCATCTTCCACTGGGGGTGCAGTCAGACCACAAAGAAAACTATAAAATCTGACAGATGACAAGAGTGCCATGACAAAGAATAAAGAGAACTAGAGGGTGATGGGCGAGTTGTCATTTTATGTACCATCAACCCATAATGCTTCTGTAATGGTGACAGCTAAGCAGAGACCTAAAGAAAGTGAGGGATTGAACACTGCAGAGAAACAAGGAAAGTGCTTGGGGCTATTGCCCTTGCTGTTTCTTTTGTCTCTGTGGTTTGCTGAATGGGTGAAAGAACAACAACAAAAAGTTCCAGACAAAAAGAACATCAAGTACACACGCTCTGAGGTAGAAGTCCTTTTTTCCAGTTAATATTTGCCCAAGCTGATGTGAGCAACTAGACTTTCTGGGTGAACTCTAGTCATTGGAAGCCAAGGAGGAGGAAGACCAGCAGGGTTCAAGGTCCAGCTTCTGGGCAGGAACACTGGCAAGTGGTACAGGTTATCAAGGCTGACTAAGACTGGACTCATGACAGAGTATTAAGTCTCAAGGCATCCCTAAGCACAAAACAAGGAGACTAAGGCTAGAGACCTGGCCATAGGAAGATATGGGGTACCCTGAGGGTAAGGATCTTAGATTTTAGGGGATAACTTGGGTAGCCCAGGCTCATCCCCAACTGTAGCTGTGGAAGTGTGTTGTCATTCTCAATATTCTTTGTGCTTTGAGAATCTTTATTACCATGTACCTCATTTCATTGAATGGAAGGGTTTTTGGGTGTATCTTGTGGCCTTTATTAGATGGAAAAAGTAAAGATTTTTCTTGGGTCCCGGTATCCACACAGTTATCATCAGAGTCTCCTCTGGCATGGTCAAGAAACAAATGGGTAGAGGAGTGAAGCTGAAAGGAAACCGAACCAGTAGGGTCTGGTCCTCTGACTCAACTTTTCTGGTTGTAAAGAAGAGGCAACTTGGGATAATAGTGTTTGCCACACACACACACACACACACACACACACACACACACACACACACAGAGAGAGAGGGGGGGGATATATAATTAGAACTAAAGCTAGAAAGCTCTCCTGGTACAGCTCCAGGGAATGATAAAGTCTACTCTTTCATTTCTCTCTATTTCTTTCTCGTTTTGGGCTCACCTCTTCTTCACTCTGAGCCTTTTTCTGCTTACTCATAGTTTGTACTACCTCATAATTTTAGATTACGTGTGCCTTTAGCTTGCCATGCATCTAACTCTGCTGCTTTGTGGTGTTTTTCTTTTCTTTTTTTTTTTAGCTTTAATTCATTTCACCAACTGGTATGGTCTGTCTGCATGACTGAATTTGAATTTAGGAGGCAGAGAACTTAGTCGTCCCAGCTCATCTTTTTTTTAATACCCGCAAGCCAAAGGATTAGCTTGGCTCAGATGCCAACCATTAGCTTAATTACCTGAAGCCTGGATGAGAGTTGGAGGAGGGAAGAAAAGAAAAGGGATTGTGCTGTTTAAAATGGAGTTGCCTCGATACCAGGGGCTAAAGGTAGAAAAAGTTCTTTCAAAAGATGGTGTGGAGGCCAGCCTCAGCAATTTAGTGAGACCTTGTTTCAAAATAAAATATAAAAAGGGCTGGGGGTGTAGCTTGGAGGTAGAATTGTAGAATGCCCTAGGTTTTTGCCCAGTATAAATAAACAGAGAAAACAAACAGAAAAATAAATACCACAAAAAAGATGGTGTGAGTGAGCAGACACCAACAGTGAGTCCTTGTGCAGGGATTGAGAGTTAACTGGGGAGTTTAAATATCAGCCAGTGTTAAGTAGCAAGAGTCAAGGTGAGCTTGTGAGGGGAAGATGGAGCCAGCATTCACAAGCCCAGCAAAGACCAGTTTGGAATAGGGGCAATCAAGGAAGGAGTCTAAGAACATTCCTAATGAAGGTGAATCTATTATTTCTCACAAGTCAGTACCATCATTCCTACTTTATTGGGCAGTGAAGAAAACAGGATAAGTCCTAAAGGCCACCTACATAGAGAGAGATGTATTAGACTTATCTGAGACAAGGACTGGAGGGAAGATGAGACTTGATTCGATGACAGTCAGTGTGCTCCAAGGCTCTGACCTCACTCACTGAAGACTGATGGGGTGCCAGCTGTTATTGAGAGCTGGAATGTGGCCCCCCTTCTGCATCCTTGACCTCTTTATCCCCCTTCCATTTTAATTTTTTCCCATAGTGCTGTTGACTTTCTGAAATACTACTATTTAACTTACCTGTTTATTTTTTATTTTATGCCTGGAATTGAAGTTCCATGAAAGCTATGGTCCATTAGGGCAGGAGTGGTCTCTGTTTTGTTCACTGTTGAATTTGCAGTGTCTAGAAAATGACTTGCTTACTGATTGCTTGTTGAATAAATGAATGAATTCCATAACTTATCTGAGGTACTTGCATGGGAAAGAAAAGATAAGACATTAATAAGTCAAAAAACAGTCTGAGTATTCTCTGGACTCATTAATGGGGCATGAATACATTTCTGCATTTGACGATTTTTTCTCTATTATTAGGCATAGGTAAATATGTCTTCAACATGTATACTGTTTTTATTAATCATTAGTTATGCTGTGATAACAAGTTATCCCCTAAAATCCCAGTGACTTAATACCATGCAACATATGCAATGCAGGGTTGTAAGAGAAACTATGTGGTTGCTCCACGTAGGCACTCAGAAACCTAGGCTGACAAAGTCTTCACCATCCTCTGACACCATCACTGCAACATGATACTTCAGGGTTTGCTGCTCTAAGAGAAGAAGTAATAACTAGAAGAAGTCAAAGCAAGGATAACTTATAATTCCTCAGATTTGCTCCCAGCTTGTTTACCAGGACCACATCTCTCTCCAATATGACCTCAGAGGAGGCTGATACATCCTCCCAGGTATCCAGGAAGAAGAAAAGAATCAGCTATAGCAAGCACACTAGTCTCTGCCCTATTCAGTGACCAGCACTATGGCGCCATCACTAAGACATAACACGGAAAGCTCTTGGAGGATGCAACATTGACTTTTTAGGTTAAGCTGTTTGGTTTAATGAGGTTTGAAATACAGAGTTAGACCTAAATAAAGATAATTACATGACTCTCATTGCACATAGATGAGTAACACTTAAAGCAAAAATTTTTTTCCAGTAAATTAAAGGAAAAATAGCAGTAGGATGTCAAGGAGTGGTCAGTGGCTCACTCAAGTCATTCAGTCGAGGCTCTGGCCTCTTGTGGAATTTGCTTCTGTACCAGCTCCTCTTAGTGCTAATTCACTTTCTCTCATTGAGAGGGAATTGGTTTTTACTGCCTATGTATGTAAAGTTGCTCCAGAGGGATCCATCTCTCTGAGCAGAGATGTCTGTGTGGACCTGATCTCCTAGGCCCCGCTAAGCAGGAGAAGCAGGGGCTTGCTGTCTTTCGAAGACAACAGACTGTGGTTCTTTCTCTTAGTATGAAGGGAATTCCATCCTATGAACTCAGTCACTGACCCAACACTTAGGCTTACCAGGAGTTGTGCAGAGTGTCAGCTGGCCCAGTTCTCATAAACCCCCCTGCTCCTTGTGGGAAGAGTTTGTAGATGCAATCATAAGAGCAGGCAGTGCGAGGAAATAATTAATCATCTCCCAGTCCTCTCGAATTTAAAAAGAATTTTAGTTTCTGGACAGACTAGTTGACAAATTAGTTCATGCAAGTGAGAGTATAAAGCATTGTAAAAATCACATCATGTTTCATTATTTGAAATGTATGTTTATTGTAAACAATTTAGAAAATATAAAAATGCACACAAGAATTCAAGGACTCAAAAATATACTCATTCATTGTCACGTGTTTTTACAAGGGAGAATGGTCAGTGCTAGGGATAAACAGTGAATAAAACATATAGCATTCCTGCCCCTGTGGAACACTACCCAGAGATAATCACTGTTAAACATTGAAATGTTAAGCTGAAATCCTTCCAGTCATTTTTATTTGCGCACACACCCACACATATTTAACTCTTGGAGAATGAGGCAAATGGGCACAGCCACAGCTTACAGCTGCTTTGGGTGTAGCCTGTTTTCAAATTTGAGTCCTTCTCAGAGTATGTATCAGATCCTCCAAAATCAGCACGCACGCACTGGACTGATATTATAGATCTAGACATTACACATTGCAGAAAGCAAGTAGCCACCCACATCAGCTACGAGATTTTCACTTCATCAACACAATTAATGCATTTCAAGGGTGTGCGTAACACTTTCAGAAAGTAACCAGGAAGAGAAACTTCTCAGTCTATTACAAGATTTCACATTAAATGGAATTCTTAGTTAATGGTAAAACTGGCATTAATAAGATTCTAAGTTCCAGCCAAAACAAACAGATTACATAACAGACCAGAGTTCAAAACTAGCCAAAGAGCAGGGGAGTCTCCTCAATAAAGTTGATAAAGCAATTATTTCTCTATGAATTCTGTGATAAGGTTTTCTGTTACACTCCCATTGATTTGGTGGTTAGTTCTAGAAATTCTTTTTTCTTTCCTTTTTTTTCCTTTAATGCATTGTAACATACATCTTGATGAAGTTCAGGGTGATAGAGGTATACATGCACACAGCACTCATTGAGCCCTCCTCTAGTTCCTGACCCATTCCCACCCCCTCCCTTCCTTTTCCTACTCAGCACAGTGATTGATAAGTTTGGGTATGTATATCATGACCATTGAGGTGTTTCCCTCTTCCTCCCTCTGCTCTGCATATGAGGGAGAACATCCAACATTTCTTTTTTTTTTTTTTTTTTTTTTTGTGGTATTGGGGATTGAACTCAGGGGCATTCTACCTCCAAGCTACATCCTCAGCCCTATTTTTAGTCTTTATTTTGAAACTGGGTCTTACTAAGTTGCGGAGGTCCTCACTAAGTAGCTAAGGCTGGCCGCGAACCCAGATCCTCTGGTCTCAGGCTCCCAAGTACTGGGATTACAAGTGTGTGACACCACGCCTGGCCAACATTTCAATTTTTGACTGAATAATCTCATTATACTAATCTCACTTAGAATAATGTTCTCCAGTTCCATCAATTTCCCTGAAAATGACATAATTTTGTTCTTCTTTATGGCTGGGTAGAATTCTATTGTGTATATATCCCATAGTTTTGAAATCCATTCATCTGTTTGTGCCTGTCTTTGCTGCTTCCATGGTTTGGCAATTCCAACATATAGGCATGGGTAAAATATACTCAACAAGACTCCAAAAGCACAAGAAATTAAAATGAGGATTAATACATGTGATTGCATTAAACTGAAGAGCTTCAGTGCAGCAAAACAAACTATCAAGAATGTCAACAGAGAGCCAACAGAATGGGAGAAGATTTTTGCTAGCTACTCCTCTGAAAGAGGACTAATATCTAGAATATACAGAGAACTCAAGAAACTCACCACTATGAAAACAAATAATCCAATTAAAACTTGGCAAGTGAAGTAAATAGACACTTCACAAAAGAAGAAATACAAATGGCTAATAAATGTATGAAAAAATGTTCAATATCATTATCAATCAGATTGATGCAAATCAAAACTACTCTGAGATTCATCTAACCCCAATTAGAATGGCAATCATTAAAAACACAAACAGCACAAATGCTGGCAAGGATATGGAGAAGTAGGAACTCTGATACACTTTAAGTGGGATTGCAAATTAGTGTGACTACTTTGGAAAACAGTGTGGAGGATTCTCAGAAGAGGAAATTAACCTACTGTATGACCCAGATATATCACTCCTGGGTATCTACCCAAAACAATGGAAACCAAACTACCATAGTAATGTGTGCATACCTATGTTTGTAGCTGCACAATTCACAATTTTTTCTTTAAAAAAAATTGAAACAATGTATTGCTATGTTGCTGAGGTTTTCACTGAATTGCTGAGGTTGGCCTCAAAACTATGATCCTCCTGCTTCAGCCTCCCAAGTACTAGAATTACAGGTGTGCACCACCATGTCCCGTTTAGAAATTCTTAATTCTCATCATGCCAGTTCAAGTAAGTCCAGTCATAGACCACAAATAATGATAAATTTAGATGGACCAATTTTGCCCTTTTTTTTGTTGTTTATTTGCAATAGTAATATTAAAGGATACATCATAAAGTTAAGAAGAGGATTGATTCAAGATGGCATCTAAGTGAAACACCTCTCGTCAAGCGGCGCTGTGAGCTCGAATCAAAACTGCCATAAAAACAGCTTCTTGATGGAAGAAAAAAAGCAACAGAAAGCGAACAAAACAACGAAATTTGAACTACAACTAAAGAGACCTCAGAAAGCTGACCAGGGAGAGCAAAGGATCCTGATTGCGCAGCAGCAGTGCCAAGCCGCAGAGCTGGGGCAGCCATTAAGCTGCAGCCCAACACAGGGGTCTACTAATACCACTGCAGACCCAGCGGCCAGGTATGGAGTAAGCGACTCCAGAACTCCACATCCTAACCAGGCTGCCAATCCCCGCACCTTCCACAGTGACCAGAATGCATGGTACAACCAGCATAAGCCCCTGAGGGACCACCCCAGCTCATCTCTCCCTCCAGAGCCTGAGTGTGATCAACTGCTCTGCAGAGCTTGAATCAAAACTGCCGAAAACACAGCTTCTTGATAGAAGGAAAGAAAAGCAAAGCAGCAAAAAAAAAAAAAAAAAGCGAATAAAGCAACAAAAGCAGCTGAACAGATCCAGGAAGAACAAAGGAGCTGGCGCACACAGCAGAGTGTGCGCTGTGAACTGGAGGCCACCAACTTGCCAGCTACCATCTTGCCAGTTGCCAAGAGCAGCACCTATTAGCACCAAGACCTCCAACAACCTCCTGTGCACCCAACAACCAGAAGTGGAGTAAGCGACTACAGAAATCCACACCCTAATCAGATGGCATATCCCTGCAGGATCAACAGTGATCAAGAACACCTGGGACACCCCAGATCACCTCTCCCACTGGAACCAGACCAGCAGGGATCTGTAAGTTAAATTGCACCCCTGGGGTGCAGAGGCCCCTATACAAAACCAAAACGTAGACTCAGTCACCTGCCCTTCAAGTGATTGGATAGAGCAGAACCTGCTGCCTGCACTGATAGAGCAAATAAAAATGCGAGAGACACACTTGAAAATTTAAGCTTTGTACTTACAAACTAGCAGGGCTTTTGTTTTTTTGTTGTTGTTGTTTGTTTTAGTTTGGGTTTTTTTTTTTGTGTGTGTGTGTGTGTGTGTGTGTGTGTGTGTGTCTCAATAAGCAAAGAAGTTGACTTAACTGAAGAGGATGGACGGGGTTGGGGTGTGGGGGGACACTCTAATGCACATGATGTACTTGTACAAATATATCAAGGTCAATCACTAAACTAAACTTGAGAAGGAGGGAGGGTGAGGGAGTGGGGTGGGAATTGGGGAAGGGGTTAAATGAGAAATGTGTGCATATATGCCTTTATCAGCTTGTACCTAACAAAGATGTATGATTACAATGCACCAATTATTATAAAAAATAAATAAATAAATAAATAAATAAATAAATAAATAAAAATAAAGTTAAGAAGAGAAGCAAAATAGCTGTGTTGCCATGTTTTATTTGTATCTTTAATTTCTGCTAAGCATTTAAGCGAAGAAATTCTATTGAAATCAAACACTAGGGAATAAGGAACTGGGCAAACAGTGGCTCAGAGGAACTAAATACCAGATTCCAAACAAGCAATGGTGGTTGAGATTCATAGTTGAGATTTTAAGATTTTTCAGAGCATAATTTATTTATTTGGTTAGTTTTTATTTTTGTGATACTAGAGATTGAACTCAGGGGAATTCTACCTCTGATCTATGCCCCAACCCTATTTTATTTTTTTATTTTGAAACAAGGTCTCACTAAGTTGCAGAGGGCCTCATTAAGTTGCTGAGGCTGGCTGAGAACCTGAGATCCTACTGTCTCTGCCTCCCAAGCATTGGGATTACAAGCATATGCCACCATGCCCAGCTTCTCAGAGCTTTGTTTAATTAGTCTCCATCCAAAGCTTAATTTTACCTTGGTCTTTCTCTAGCTGTCAATGACATTTTCATGGTTCAGAAGTAATGTGTGTGTGTGTGTGTGTGTGTGTGTGTGTGTGTGTGTGTGTGTGTGTGTGTGATTACAAATGAAATGTTGAGCACTGAGAAAGAATAAGCTGTCCATTCAGGTATGGAGAGTATTTCTTGAATACTGTAACAGCAGGGTGTATTTCATTGGTGTTGCCCAAGTGGACTTTGTATCTGCTGGGTGTCTGTCCTTCTTCAGGACAGGCTGCCTTTCTCTGACAAAGGATGGAACTGGACTGAGGGTGCAGTACATGAGGTGTTGGGGCTCACCTGCTGTCTTTTCTCCAGGAACAGGCTGCCTACATTCTGAAGGCTGCAGGGGCACCTTAGGGAGCCCCAACTGGGATGCAGTTGTGGCTACTAAATACTCATGTCAGCCCATGCTGCAAAAATAGAGAATATCAACACCAAAACCTAGCTTTGCTTCTGGATAGAGGGCACAGTGATCAGTTCACTTCAAGGCTGATTAATTACACAATTTGCATCTGGCAATCACTTGTAAATTATAAGCAGCAGGCAGCAAATGATGCCTTAACTTGTCTGCTCAATAGTAATTTTTAGAGAGGGGTGTTCAAAATAGAATTGGTTTAGGAAACAATGTAAATAAGCTACACAGAGAAAATATCTCTACTCTTCTTATTGCCTTATTATATTCTTTTCTATTTATTCAAGGGAAGTCCTTCCTAAGGGGTTGACTCTTCCAACTGATTTTTAAGTGGATTCCAATATTACTTTTTGATGTAACAGGTGTAGCTACATGATTTGCAGAAATGACTTTAGTGTTTGCCAAATCTAGTTTTTAAACTTTCTTTTTATGTTACCTATGTTTTAGAGTCAGATATTTAAAAAGAGAATGGAGGGAAACGCCATACAAGGAAAGGATCTAAATGAAGTATCTGAAGCATTTCTCTGGGTCCATGGACCAGTAACACTTGATGCCAATCAAAAATTGAAAAAACAAAACAAGACAAAAAAAACTGCCACCCATACCGTAGCTACAAGGCCAAGCACCTTTGCACACCAATCAACCAATCCAAACACATCGATCTTACCATCTGTAAGATTCTTAGGGGGAAAACCAGGACAGCATTTTGATAAGCTTATTTACACTTAGTATTTATCTTTAAGGATAAAATAAAACATCAAACAAAATTATATTCCTTCTCTACACAAACCCTGAAAAAAATGGCATCTTAAAAAAAAAACAAAAAAAAAAACCCTTGAGTTTATATTGAAAAGAAACACATCATTCTCTATGACCTTGCAGCATTCTGACTTGTAATAACTTAGGGATGCAAAATATTTTTATGACTATGAGTTACCTTATTACCTCAGGATGATTTTAGCTCACGTGGAATGTAGCATCAGTAGCTACCAGTAAATGAAGAATATTCACAATCTGTCATGAGCACCACTCCCTGGAATGTTCCCTCTTTCTAATGACACATCTACCATCTTACCTAAGATGCTCTACACAGATACTGGAGCATGGTTGGTGTGTTTAATATTATTTAGAGTTAATGACATCTGTTTCAAATATAATTCATAAAATAATCAACTCTTCTTGGCTTTAAAAAGAGTCAATATCCAGCCAGGTGTGGTGTAATCCTAGTACTTACTTGGAAGGCTGAGACAGGAGGATCACAAATTTGTGACCAGCCTCAGCAATTTAGCAAGGCCCTCTGCAACTTAGTGAGACTATATTTCAAAAAATAAAATATGGTTTAGGGTGTAGTTCAGAGGCAGACTGCCTTTGGGTTAAATTCCCAGTATGTATTATGATAGTTTGGTAAATAGCACAATCTTTGGAGCCAGCGATCTTGGGTTCTAAATCCTGCTTTGTCATTATTTATAGTCTGTCTTAGCCAAGTTATATCTTATATCAATGTGTTAGATGCCAATTTCTTAACCTAAATAAATTCTAAACATATCTACTTCATAGGGTTTTTGCTAATATAGCACCTGGCATAAAATTGACAAGTAATAATAATTAACTGAGATAATTTCTGGCTATTGATCTATCTGGATGTGTGTGTACCTACTTCATAAATAGTCAGAACAAGGTAATGATAATGCCCCAGGACCTTTCTTCTTGCTGTTCTCAACCTGGAATACTCTCCAAGTTTTTTATATGTCTTATGAAGTTTTTATTTGTAAGGAATGGAAGCCAACTCTGACTAAAAACAGTATAAAAATGTATTAGAAGACATTACTGGAAGATGTTTAGTGCCTGTTACCACAGCCACTTTGGAAAACTATTGTCATTGTCTACTAAAATTGAGTATAGCATAGTCTATCATATAGCAATTCTTTTTCCAAATATGTACTCCATGGAAAAATATCTTCATATGCATAGCAAAAGGCATGGGCAAACATGTTTACAGCAGCATTGTTTGTAATATCCCCAAACTGAAAACAATACAAATGTCCATCAGCAGGGAAATGGATAAATTGTGATATAGCCACAGAATGGAATCCTACACAGCAGGGAGAGTGAATGGACTACAACCATGATTGGTGCTATGATGAATCTCAAAAACAACATCAAGGGTAAGAATGCAGATCCAACAGTATATATTCTATATAATTTATTTATAAGAAGTTTAAGAAGGAGATGAGAGGGGAAGCTATGGTTTTAGAAATCAGAAGAGTAGTTTCCTTTGGGGTAATGCCTAAGAGAAGGTGTCAAAGAGTTTCCACCTGGCTGGGGTCTTGACTGGCCTTCTGGTTGCTGAGCAGGAGACCTCTCCCTCTGGGGGAGATAGTGTCTGTCTTTCTTGGCCTGAGAGGTCTGGGAAGCACCAGGCTGCCTTGCGTGGAGATGTAAGACATAAAAGGAAAGTCAAGCCGACTAAACGACGTGGAGCAGAGGGGACCGTGTCCTGAAACATGCTATATGTTTTTATTTTTACCTTTTATCATAATATTTGAAATTAAATGTCCTTGGAATGTATCCTCTATACTAAAATAAATAGTATTATAAATTTTTTGAGGTAGAAAAACTGACATTTGTATGGTACTCTGTGGTCTAGTTTATAAATTATGCTCATATCTTTATCTCGTGGAGTCTTTCTTTGAAAATGAAAGACAGTGTCAAAAATGCCTAAATCATGTATTGGACCAGAATCTGTTTATAGCAAAAGGATGTGGTGCGTAGTGCAAGCAAGAGAAATGGTATTTTTTTTCTTTTTTTAATTTTTAAATGTTTTTCTTTTGCGAGATATCAAAAAGAGAAAAGTCCCAAACTTCTATCTTCTACTGTAAAATTCCACGCTCTTCAATCTGAATATAGTCTGGATAATGGATCACGTCTTCTAAGAAAGACAGTATGACAGCTGGCATAACAATGGAAAAGGAAACAACAGAGGATGTAGAGTCATGAGACCTCTTGCAGATACCTCCCTGGGTACTGCCACGCAGGGGTCACCCCTTGCCTGGATCTGAAGTCCAGCCCAGGGCAGGGGCAGCCTATCTAGCCAAAAGCCAGTAGCCGCTTTCCTGAAAAGCCACTCCTGTTCCTGATCATGGCAAACTTAGTTTTTTAGGTATCTACTTGTGATCAAGGCCACTGGGTAGAGTTTGCAGTGCACACACTGTTTGTGAGAACATTCATTTATTTATTCTTGCCCTATTCTAGTTGAGATTAAAACAGGGAGGCTTCTTTTGTCTCATAAATCACTGTGCAGTAGGACATATAAAAAGGGAAGGCCGAGACCCAGTGATGGGCAAGATGCAAAATGGGGTACTCCAGTGTACTTCCACTCAGTAGCAGTCACAAGTTGTTCCTCTCTGCTCTATTTCCTATCAAAACTCAATTTAAAACGGTTTTTCTCCCTAATTTCCCACTTATTATGAAATCAGCATGTCATCTCTCAGGATCTTTTACACATTAGGCCTTTTGTTAATGATTACTCACAGAACTGCATGTCTTCCACCTGGAAAAGAAGGTCCACATCCAGACAATCAAAGGGTGGAGTATCCTTAACCTTTGCACTTAAAATCGCCACGCCTGTCTTTCCTCTGGGAGAATAATGCCTATGGGTCTTGGCTCCATTTGACAGGTCATCTGCCAACTGAGCCCACTTAAGTTCTGGTAACATGAGCTTCGAGGAAAAGAGGTAGATTAAGCTATGTTCTACATGACCATGTCCAGAGCTCTTCGTCTTCAAAAGTTAATAAAAAATGAACCTGAGAGTCATTATAAGGAGGACATAAGAGTAACAGCCAAAATCAATCTGCTTGGAAAATAGAGAAAGCCCTGAAAATGTAAGAAAGCTTATTCCCTTTGTCTGTAAAGATTGTATGTGAGTATAAAGTATACATAGATATTTTCATTTTTTAATTTCAGAATTACATACAATTTATATTAACATTAATTTGTTTGATCGTTTGACTAGAAGTTCTGTTTGTCTTAGTCTCCTACTCCAAAGTTTAGCAGGAGCCTATAGTTGTAGTGTTCATAGGTGCTGGAACCACAGGAAGTTCAAAAGTTTTCAGACAGATTGTTTCTGGTGATTTTAGAATCCAATTCGACTCTCTATCACCTGTATTTTACCTGAGCACCTGATTTGGGAAAAGTGCTGCAATATATAAAATATAGTTTATTAGAATCCTCTAATATCATTATTATTCTGCAGTGCTGGGGATTGGACCCAGGAGTACCCTACTGCTAAACTACTACATCCTAGTCATTTTATTTTATTTTTTGAGACAAGGTCTCACTAAGTTGCTGGGGTTGACCTGGAACCTGTGATCCTCCTGCCTCAGCTTCCTGAGCAGCTGAGATTACAGATGTGCAGAGCAAATCCTCTAATACTATAATTAATATAAATTTTCTTGCTAATATAAATTAGTTTCACTTACTGAATAGGCCAGGAACAAAACCATAATAGTTTATATAGACAACTAAGTTTTTAAATACAATAGAATTTTGCCAGTGCTTTGTACCTGGCAAAGTTTCCATTTCAGCAGGGCTGGCTTCATTAACTGCCAGGCCCCTTGCAAAATGTGAGTGCAGGGCCCTTTTTTCAAAAAACAGGAAAAAAATAGGAGATATTTTCCTTTTTTCTTCTGTTTCTTTCTTAAGTCATGGTTTTGTGTGTTTGCTATTTGTTGTCATTCTAAGTGAAAACAATTGAGTTTTAAATTATTAGTATGAATTTTATCATTCATGTTTATATTGTATGTCAGTTTTAAATAAAAATATAACAGCATTCAACTCCAATGCAGAATCATTGAAATTATAGACTTGGTATGTAGTTGCTTGTACTTCTGTATGTCTTCCATTCTTACCAGGATGGTGGGTATGCTACACAACTAATTCTGCTATTTTTCTTCCACCTTTTTTTTTTCCTTTTGTGTTTTTGGAGATTGAATCCAGAGGTGTTCTACCTCAGCTACACCCCAGTCCTATTTTATTTTTTATTTTGAAAGAGGATCTCACCAAGTTGCTGAGGGCCTTGCTAAGTTGCTGAGACTGGCCTCAAACCTGCAATCCTCCTGTCTCAGCCTCCCAAGTACTAGAATTACAAACATATGTCACCATGCCTTGCTTTTTTCCACCTCTTGACACACACATTCTACCAATACTTTCCATTTCACCTTACTGATGAATGAGTAAGGACTAAAAGGAAAAAACTATGGGTTTACCTGTCTTTTCCATATTTTCTATGTCACTGTTTTCAGCATAAACGGTTGACTGATACACACACAAAAGCAACATGAAGAGGAAAGGATATGGTCAGCTTCCTTGGTTGTTTGTGTTTCTTAAGACACAGTTGCCTTGGGAGCAAGTTCTGGTTCAAATGATAAGCGTGATCTGTTGGGGCTGTCAGTGCCTGTTTATTCAGATGTAGCTGTAGCATACTCACTTTGTCTTGCTTTGAGTTTCTCTGAGCTCCCATGTTTTGTGGGGTCTCTGGAATTCTGTGCTCATTGGAAGGTGGCATTATTTGCAAATGATGAGAGGGGCAACAACACGTATACTGTGCTTCTTTCCTCTTCTCTGTGCATCCTTCATCATCCCATTGGACATCACCTGTAAAACAGAGTTTAAATATAGCTTAAGATTATTAAGAATTTAAAAAATGGCAATGACATGGCATTATACCAAGCCTGAGGCTCTTCTGAACCATGCTACTGCACAGCTCGTACATCCAGAGAGCTGGCCCTGAATGCACTACTGTGAAGGTAGTCCATTGCCAAAGTGTCATCCAGAAGGGTTTCTACTATAATTTATTTATACCTTGATGATTTATTCATATCACCTCTACACATGTTGTTACCTTGTTGTGGAACAAAAGCAGCATAGCTTATTCTGAAAGATAAGATGAGACTCAACATCCCCAATCAATGTTCAGGGTTGTTTTTTTGTTTTTGTTTTCTTTGCCATTGATTGACACACCCCCTATTCTCCACCAAAATTCTAGAGGCACCTCTATTGTGTTCTGTTATTGGGACCACAGAGAGGCAGTACTAACTCAACATGGATCTGGATACATATGGAAGATAGATCGAGGACATTCGCTAAACATAGACCCAGAACCAAGTCCTTTGAAAGAAGCGTAATATTGTTCAACACTTAGTGATGATGATCAGGGCAGTAGATTAATTCTCCACAACCTGACCTCCTCTTCTCTGTGTCCTCAAATGCCACCACTTCACTTTAGCTTGCAGGATCTTGTCTCCATCCTCAGACTCTTCTCATATATTCTTCACCATGATACCAAAGTGATTCTTGTAGAATGCATAGCCAATCCAGATGGTCCCTGCCTAAAATAGTTTCCTTGCTTTCCATAGCCTCATGATACTCAAGACCCTTTGTGGTTTGGCCCTGACACCAGCCCAGCCTCCTATACACAGTATGACCTTTCAGATAATTTGCAATTATTCAAATATATTTGCCTAATCTCTGTATAGGTGTATTTAACCACTGCCTGGAAAACTTTTTTCATTTGCCTGCCCCTCTCTTACTTGTCTTTTAAGACTTATCTTTGTTAGTAATCCATACATTTGTTTAACTATTCACTTATTTATTCAAGAAATACTTGCTGAGTGATTGTGATATGCCGGGTACTGTGTTACAGTTTGAGGAAGCAGTGAGAGATGAGAGCAGAGATGGCCCTGGTGTTTGGGAGCTTCGAGTCAGGGGGAATGGAGACAAATAGCATGTGCTCTCTGATGAAAAAAATCACACAGATACACATGCAACCAAGTGCCCAATCACCTGCAACTATCAGAGTGGACCCAAAGGAGAAACACTTTGTGAGATGAGAACAGAGGAGCAGGTGAATATGGCTCAGTAGAAATCACAGTGGATGTAGGCTAAAGGGGAAATCGGGTCCTCTTAGAAAGGGAAGTATGGAGTGGGTGCCAGGAGGTAGACATTCTTTTGGAAGAGAGAACCATTCTTGTCAAAGGTTCTGTGGTAGGAGAAAACTTGACATTCCAGACTCTGGAAGAAGAAAAACAGTGAAATATGAGCCAGTAGGAGTAGGAAGATCAAGAAGCATCTCGTAGGCCAACATAAAACTTTAGTCTGTATCTAAGACCAATGGGAAATCTATTAAGTGTTTGGTTTAAGGGGAGAGAATATAAAATGGGATGGTCGCTATATATTTTGCTTTGTATTTTTAAAATATCAGGTGTAGTGTGGAGAACAGATTTGAGGGGAGCAAGAATCTTCCTGAAGCCCAAGGAAGAGATTTACAGGAGAGAATGTAGATAGAAGTAGGGGTCATCACTTCAGTGAAGATTGCTTGGTTTCCTGTACCCTACTTCTCTACAAATCTCAGCGAGAACTTCTTTCCTGGGTCCTTGTGGACTCCTTGTTAATTTTCATTGAGTCTGCCCAACAACCTTGTTCCATGTGCATGGGATCATTTTGGGTATAAAGTTGACCTCTGGTGACACATGGGAACTATGGAACATTCTATTTCTTCCTGTGTTGATGTTTTCTCGTGTTTTAATAGACGATTTCCCATTTTCACTTCCTTTCTCATCTCTCATCTTTTTTGAACTCCTAGGGAATTTAGAATCCATATTATACAATTGGATGGACGGTTGTGTAGTATAACTAGTACATGATTTGCCTGTGACATTACAAAGAGATAAGTAATTTGTATACATCTCTCTTGAGATGTATCAAGGA
Source organism: Graphiurus murinus (assembly GCA_004027655.1). NCBI lineage: Eukaryota > Metazoa > Chordata > Mammalia > Rodentia > Gliridae > Graphiurus > Graphiurus murinus. Next base: position 7,504 of record PVLC010004807.1, on the reverse strand, counting down.
TTGGTGATTGTTCTCAGGTACATTGAGTTATTGAATCTTCTAAAAAAAACATGTACACACACACACACACACAATTTTTATTGCTAAAAAAAGAACCCCAAAGAGGTTTCATATCACTACGTGTCAAAGCTGCTTTTCAAATCCAGGTCTTTACACTAGGAGGACAGTGGGCTTTTCAGTGTATTATGATTATGATTATCTTACTTATAATATCCCTAGAGGCAGATATACTTATTTTACAAGCATTTATTTTTATAAACCCATGCTTACTTCATTAACTCATAAATGATTTTTTAAAAATATTTTAAATATTTAAAAACACTAATTGTATGTTTTATTTTAAATATATTTATAAAATTAAAAACATGTATTTGAACTTATTTTAAAATTTCTAAATAATCTGTTTACACATTGTTAACTTCTATAATTGTTATAGTTTTTATGCTTTGTAAACTTTCAGATTACTTATAAAAATTCATATAAGCACAATATGTGCATGTATATGAATGTCATAGTGAGGTACGTTAATTTATATTTGTTAATAATTATAATTTTAAAATGTTTATGAACTTAGCATAGAACTAAGTTATAGTACCTAAAGAATAACTAACTGATTAACAGGTGGGGAGGCCATCTATATATTAAATTATAATAAAGACTCATATAGATACCTTCTAGTTTACTCTGGAAAGGTTCCATGGAAGAATGATGATAAAATATATTCCATTAACATGAAAAAATAATAGTAGCTTTTTTTAAAATTTAAGTTTCTTTGCTGGCTGGAACTTTTTCATCCCATTTTTTACATTTGGGAAAACTGAGGCTGACCAAGGTTCAGTAGCTTACTTAAGGTCTCAGATATCTTAAGGCACAAGTTGGAATTTGATCCTGTTTCTTTTCTTTTTTTTTTAATGTGTGTGTGTGTGTGTGTGTGTGTGTGTGTGTGTTACTGGAGATTAAACTCAGGGACATTCTACTTCTGAGCTACATCTCCAGTCCTATTTTATTTTTTATTTGGAAATAGGGCCTCACTAAGTTGATAAGAGCCTCACTGAGTTGCTGAGGCTGGTTTTAAAGCTGTAATCCTCCTGTCTCAGCCTCCCAAGTACTGGGATTACAGGGATGTACCACCACACCCTGCACTTGATCCCATGTTTCTGACTCCATGGTCATTGTTTCACTGTGACACAGCTGAAGAAATGACAGGACAGATACATAGTCAACAGTTACTCATTGAGACCAGGGACATGCTGGGTACAGGAGGCTCCTGAAGTCAATGAAACCATAAAAAGAACATTGGTCATCTAACACTGAGTTGCCTAACCCCTGTGGCCTTCAGTGTCTTCATTTATAAATATGAGTTTTACTGTGGAGTTTTCCACATGAGTTTGCTGTTAAGAAAACAAAACAGCTGATGTGTGACATGTGTAACATACATCCATGTGTACATCTCGTGCCCTGTGTATTAGAGGTAGCGGTATAAACCAATCCAATCCTTTTGAAAAGAAGTAATTGGATAGTAGATAACAAGAGCTGTACAAATATTTATATCTTTGGCCTAGGAATTCTACTTTTTGGAAATATAATTGAGAAAGAGGGTTCAAAAGACAAAAACAAATATTTTTAATTACAGGAAGAAATAGAAATAATTAAAGTATCAAGATAGAAATTCATTACAATCTACCTTGTTGACCAAACATTGTATAGATACTAAATATTATAAATCCAAAGACTATAAAAACAGAAACCACGTGATACGAGATGCTAAGTGGATACAAAAGTATGATATAAAGTGGTATCCTAGGTAAACACACATGCCTCTGGATACAGGCTGGCAGGGAACACGGCTAGCCTTAGAGGACTGAGAAGGGATGGTGCCTCCTTTCAAAAGTCCCATTGATGCACAGTGTTTCAATAGCACTTATTTTAATGTTCTATGCAGTGGTAGCCTTGTGGTAGGTGCAGGTAGCACAGAAGATTTATAAAACATGGAGAAGGAAGGCAAATGCACAAGGGGACATTTTTAAAAATCAGCATGTAAAACATCCAGAAGAAGATTTAAATGCAAAAATTTAGCAGGGAATTTAAGGGGCATGGGTACTGAGGGAGGCAGAGCATGCTGAAGCAGGTCAGCCCCTAACAAGATCCTGACTAGAAAACTTAAAATCCAGAATGCTTATGAGTTGTTTTCCTCTGTGACCTTCTCTTGCTGCTTAAAAGTCTGCAATAATAGCCAAAAAGGAAGGAGGGAAATGTAGCAGTATGCACAGTGTACTCAAGTTCACCAAAACTGTACTCATGTGTGGAAAAAGGGAGGAAGTCTGGACAAGCCAGAGTGAGTCAACATTTAGTCATCCTCCACCCTTTTCTCCTCCTTTTCCCAGGCCGCCTCACCTCTGCATCTGTGTGCTCGACCCTTCCTAGGAAGGAACTCCAGCTGGGATGGGTGGGGAGAGTCCAAATCCCTATTGGTTGGTCTCCACAACCAGACTGAGGGCCAGAGAGAGCAGGGGCCAGGGCAGTATGGTTATCTGGATCAGGAACTTTCTCCTTTCCTCTTTTCCCACTGAGATGTTCCTGCAACATCTCAGGTCCTAGAAACAATTGGTGGCATTTGAGCAGTGTGAGGAGCAGAATACACTCTGCTAGCAGCTTTTTGAAAGCATTTCACAGATGCAAGGCCTGGCTGTCTTTGCTCCCAGTGCTCAAAGAGTGACAGGGTGAGGCTGGGGAGAGGAATGAAAACCTGTAAGGTGGACTCTGTTTCATCTTACAACAGAACACATTATTCTTAGCATGGATATGTGGGGAACAGGGTGGGACCACTGATGGACATAAATGTCTATGCCTTGTATGAAATATAAGGTCAATATATCTGAGAGAGGACACAGTCTTTCCTTCAGAGTTATTAGGATTGATCCAGCTGCCCAGTGATGTACCCTTAAGTCCATGCCACCTGGACAGATCTGATCCCACTGTTCAATCAGCTAGCAGAGCCTGCCAGATGATCCCCAGGTTGTTCTTCCTTAAAAACCTAGACTATAGTCCAGTGCAGTGGCACACACCTGTAATCCCAGTGCTTGGGAAGCTGAGACAGGAGGATCTCAAATTTGAAGCCAGGCATGGTAACTTAGTGAGACCCTGTTTCAAAATAAAAATAAAAAGGTTTGGGAGTATAGCTCAGATGTAAAACATCCCTGGGCTTAATCCTCAGTACCATACACACATGTGTACATGAAACAAAATAAAACAAAAAAAAATTAGCTTAATTCTATTATTTTGTGCCAGGAGTTGTTCTTATATTACAAGCACCAAGATCAACACTCAAGGTAGTAATCTCAGTTCAAGGTCTTCACAACTTCTTTGCTCTCTTTTTAGCAGTCTGATCTTAAAAAAAGTTATACCAGGTGCCCTTTTTAGGGAGATCTCTGAGAAGTTCTGCAGCTTTTTTTGAAATGCTCTGAAGTTATCAAAAAAAGATATGAGGACAGTAATTGTTTTCATTTTTTTTCTATGATCTGAAGAGGATGGCTAATCTGCCCAGGGCTTCAATTTTTCTCTCATTCTCTGCTCTTTGTTCCAAGTCCAACTTCAGCATCCGCCCCCGCCAAACAGCAGTGGTGACTTAGTGGGGAACTACAGGTGAACAGCACCAGCCACCCAAGCACTCAGCCACCCAAACTACAACAACAAATTCCTCTGGGGAAAGCTTGAAATGAGGAAGAGAAAAGAAAAAGGGAAACATCAATTAATAATAGCTACATACCCATTACTACCCTAGGTTTTGTTTTGCATACAAACTCATGATTTCAGAAATTTCCTTTTATATTTGGTCCAACATCATAACATATTTCCCCACCAAATAATTTATAGTAGGCAATCTATGTTTTGCAACTGCTGGGTTGTTTTAGTCTTAAGTATACCATACAGCAGGAACATATCAAGGGAATGTTTGGTCTAAAGAAAATCAGAGAGCACAACCCCCAGAGAAACTAGTTACATGTTGCCATAGCAACTGGGCCAGCCACAGACTGAAGGGCAGAGCTCTTCAGCTTCATCTCCTGCTTCCCCAGATTGACTTCCTCAAAGCAGAATCATGTTTCCCAATTATCAGCACTGTGACTGTTATTTTTTCATTAAAAAAAAAAAAAAGTTGCAGTCTCGAGTTGATATATTTTGGCCTTTTCCCTGGTGCCATTCAATGTCCTTTTATCTCTGGAAGGTGGAAGTCAGTAATTCGATCCTTGGAACTTTAATTCATGCAGCACTCACTGATATGGTTGGGACCTGCGCCATTGGGGTTTGATGGTAATTACATGTTGACGGCTGGAACATGACCTGTGAAATGAGTTGCTGGTTTCAGTTTAACTCCTAATGGACAGCAATCTACATCCCTCAGAAGCCAGTCATAGCCCCTATGTCCAGACCCTGGGAAAAAATCAGGGGTTCGAATGGTTTCTCTTGAGGGTAAATTGTAGGTCCCTCTCCCCAGGAATTCTGCTTTGCCTTTCTAGGCCTCAGATATCTCTGCAATTAGCCTCAAAATACCTTGTGAGATGTGTGTAAATAACACAAACCACATTTATAGGCAGGGCCACCCTGGTGGAGTGTACAAGTAATTTGCCCCAGTGAAGGGGGGGAGGGTAAGATAATTAGTAACAGCAGGAGTAGAGATTCCAGAGGGTCATACTCCATTTCTTTGCTAAAATCACTGGGAAAAAAAATCTTCCTTCACTTCAAGGAACAGACAATTAATGAACAGCAGGAGATAGTGATGGGTCAATACTTGCTGATCTATTATTAAAGTTCATTTTTATTTTATGGAGTTTATTGATACATACAGTTAAGGTGTTTTTTTTCAGGAACAAATCTCTTGATGTTTCCTCTAACAAGATTGAAAAGAGAAGGTGAGAGAATCGAGGCTGGGGTTGTAGACAGTTAGAACTAGCGTTGGGGAAATTATAGACACAGAAAATGATTCAGCTAACAAAAGGAAAATTTGCTTTAATTGGAAGAAAAAAGTATACTTTCATTGTACATGACCTATTTCAGATTGTGAAAGATATAAGATATCTTCCACAAGATACAAGATATCTAACCATGAGTTCTATCCTCAGCAGCCCACATTCCCAGCAGATAGTGACGCGTATTCTAATAGTAGTACCATTGAGCTCTGTGCTGGAAGAAACTTATTCTGACTGCAGTCATAGGTAGAAGGAAATAGTGAAATATTTCTTAGGGATTCTGAACTGGATTTTATAGAACAGGTAGGAAAGTTACCAGAGCCCTAGGCCAGAGGCCTGACTCTGTGGATCCAATATATCAGCTCCAGCACGTTCCCCCAAAACCAAACAGAAAAGGTAATGGTAAAAAACAGGAAAGGAACTTTAATCAGTGTAGTTACACCAGGAAGACAAGGGAACAATGTCCTTGGTCCTTCCTTTGAGGGGCTGGCAATGACTGGTTTTATAGAAAGGGGAGTGAGGGCAAGGGTTGGAGGTTTGCATACATGGAGGTTTTGCATAGCTGCCAAAGCAGGTGATCTTAATCAGGTGTAGTCTCCTTCATCACTGTCTCAGGATTGGTCAGGCTTAGCCTTGTTGGGGATAAGAAAGTTGCTGTGGCCCAGGGTGGGGGCGGCTTGGACTCATCGCAAGAACTGTTGTTCCCAGACTCCAGAGTGACTCCCAGCAGAGTAGACAGATGCAAAATGAAGGCGGAGATGCCAAGTCTTTATTGCTGCTTTTAGCCATCCACAGGCCATTTGAAGCCAAAAGTGAAGAGTCTAAGTCCTCGCTACAGAAATTCACAGGCAGATATTGAAGAAGCATATTTTAGGAACTAGGAATAAAATATAAAGATACAAATTGGAGACTGTTCCCATACACACAAAATATATTGATCAATGTTCCTTGAGATTTTTGGTAAATTGTGGGATAAAGTCAGAACTGAAGCTAAAAGAGTAAGCAAGGAGCCAGGCACACCTGTAATCCTAGAACCTGGGGAGCTGAGGCAAGAGGATCACAAGTTCAAGGCCATCCTGGGCAACTTAGTGACACCTTGTCTCAAGATAAATTCTAAAAGGGCAGGGGATGTAGGTCAGTGGCAGAGTACCCCTGGGTTCAATTCCCAGTACTAAGGGGAAGGGGAGAAGTAAACAAAGGTTCTTTGGGAAGGTTTTTAATAGTAGGTAAAGAACTTTGGGAATTATCCCATACAGAATCAAAGATTTGAAAACCAGAGGTTTACTTGTTTTCTAATATCTCATTGTTTGAAAACAAGCAATGGAGATATTAGAAAAAATGTTAATTTTGTTTTTTTCAGTACTGAGAATTGAACCCACAGTCATTTTGCCTCTGAGGTACACCCTCAGACCTTTTTATTTTTTATTTATTTATTTTTTAAAAGAAAGTCTCACAAAGTTACTCCCACTGGCCTCAAACTTGTAATCTCCCTGTCTCAGCCTCCCAAGTACTGGAACTACAGGCATGTACCACTATATCTGGGTTAGAAATGTATTTTTTTAAAACAAAGATTCTCATAACTTGGCTTAAGGTTCTAGGGAAATACCTTAACAGATAAAGATGAAAAATTCCAAATATTAATATATGCACTGATACATTCCTTTAAATGTCATAAATGGTTTAAAATATGTCTTTGCTTAAGGTTAAATGAGTTTTCACAGGCTGTAGACTGAAGTGGCCATGCAAAAATGCTGACTCAGGTATTTCAAGTGACAACCGTGAAGTTCAAGTACTTGAGGCACTATTGTGCAGAGCAGGGAAATGGCTCCCTGAAGCAGCAAGCCAGCCAAGTCCCTGAAATCTCTTTCTGTTTTCTTAACTGCAGGAGCAGCAATGGAAACCTTCTGGGTACAGCAGCACAACTCCAGTTTGCTTCACAAGCCCTCTGATTGAGAAACCTATAGGCAAAGTAAGAATGTGTCTGTTTCTTGTTGAACAGTATGATTTAAGACAATTAGCTGTTGTTGTTATTATTGTTGTCTTGAGTTATTTGGGTGAAGTAATCAAACTGATATCATAAAAGTGGCTTATACAACCTCAAAATTGAATTATTTGATTGGTACAAAATGTTGAGCCAAAGAATCCTTGATTTGCGATTCTCTGGTCTTAGCACCTGCCTCTACTTCCAAACCAGTGGCACTTCCTTCAATCTCTGGTCTCTCAGCATTTGGCTGAACTTCCTTTGCCTTCTAAACAGAAAAAGGGTGCTTTTAGGTGTTGGAATTTTAGTGGGAAATTCAGACACAATACTGCTTTAAAATATCTGTCATTAAAATATCTGTCAACAAAAAGCCTAGGATAGCCAAAGTAGTTCTTAGTAACAAGAACCATGCAGGAGGTATCACAATACCTGACTTCAATCTTTACTACAAAGCCACAGTAATAAAAACAGCATGGTATTGGCACAAAAACAGACACATAGACCAATGGAGCAGAATAGAAGATCCAGAAACAGACCCACGTGTTTACAGTCAACTGAT